>JALPSE010000373.1:12860-24025 GCA_030558545.1 Bipolaris gigantea | reverse complement strand
CAAACCACCCCCCCCCCCCTCAAAAAAAAGACAGTGGGTCTTGTAGATACGCAGATAACACCGGATATATGCAAATGCAAGCGACTGCATCAGGTCATGTCATACCCCTCCATGCTAACTCACGTACTGGAGCCAACTCTATCTCCAGAACCATCGCCGCGCTTACTGAGTTTCTTCTTCCCTTTTCCCTTCTTCTTACTCATAGATTCGCTGGGTGGTGAATGTGTTCCCCGACTGCCGCCCTGGCTCTCCCCTTGCTTCAGACCCTTGACCTCCTGGAGCATGTCACGGAAGCCTTCCTCCAGCGTCGTCATTCGTGCAAGCATAATTCTGCTCATACGGTTCGAGTCCGAGTCATTGTCGCTACCCTTTTGCTTCTCGCGCGCCTTCATCCTGGCGGCCATTTCGAATTGCGTTGTGAAAGAGGCGGGCAGTCCGTTGAGATTGCCAAAATTAGGGTTAAGTGCATTGTCTCCAATGTCCGACGCTAGGTCCAAGGCAATTGCGCTGAAAGATGGCTCTTGCGTCAAGTTGTTGTTTAAGAGCAAATTAGCCGAATTCCTCCGTGGTGGCATGATCGCACGAGGCCGAGAGCCGAGAGCGGGAGGAGGCAGTACCCGCTTAGGTGTACGTGCACCCGTCCCGCTTGAGCCCTCCAAGCGACCTGGGGTGACCGTTCCACTGCGATTGCCAGTCTTGGGCCGTTTATCGGGTGATACTGCGTAAGATGTACTCATCGTGTCCTTGATAGGACTAAACAGGATCGTGCTCGTAGAGGTGTTTCGGTTATGCGTTGGTTTCAACCGCTTCTTGCCAGGCGATGTCGCCTTGCTTTCTATGAAACTGGACTCTGAGGGCGCAATTCCGATTCCTGTAGAGCGCGTCTGCGTCTGCTGAATGCTAGTCATGGGCGTACGCAAGAACTCATCCTCCGAAGACTCGTATCTAGTCTGGAGCCTCTTACTCTCTTCTGCACTAGGCTCACGTCGAGGAGTAACGTTTTGATCGGTACTGGCTTGATCGTCTTCATCATCCCCGTCGGCGTCCGTCTGCTGTGGCGCTTCCTCCATAACTGCCTTGCTAACTTCAGGCTCCGACTCTTCTGCGATGGGACCGCTGAAAGGGGTCACAAGCTCATCTGGATCCGACATAACAGCCCTTGCGGCAGCGAGTGGGTGCTTTCGCCTTTGCTGACCGGAAGTTCTGGTCCGTCGCAAATAGGGCCGCTGGCGACCTTCAAGCCGATCCAGAACGGATCGTGAATCATCCTGAGGTGGCGTGTTTTCATCGTCGTTGCCCATCTTTCTCATCCAGTCCGACACAACATTACCAGAATTCCTTCTTGGGGTTGGATACCTAGGCGTAGGCTGGAAGCTAGGGTCGAGGTAGGGTCTACGGAACACTTCTTCCAACGCCTGATCCTTTTGGAACGTGGTAACAGAAGGCTCACGCAAGCGGGGGCTGAACAAGTCTACAGGGCCGCGAAGACTAAACGCGGGCACAGGAGCTTTGGACTCTGCCCGTCCTCGCCTCTCGACAAGATCGGTTGGGCCGTATGCAAGATGCGACAGGACAAGGCGCTCGTAGACGAAGATGACGAACAGAATGGGGAGATGGGTCATCTTGATGATGAACCGGTTCATACGTAGGAACTTTTTGAACGGCATCGTGTATTTGAGGGGGATCATTAGCCATCCGATGATGTTAGTGGGTGGAATGTAGGAAAACAGTGCATCCGACTTGACCATGGAAATTGTGTTTACGGCGAACAAGAATTGATGCTCCTCATCGGCATTCTTGACAACGGCCATGAACGAGTTTGTCAAGACGGTGATGAGGATGGTCACAACAAGGAAATGACAGATGAAGAGGAACAAGGCAAGCAGGAACTTGCCAAGAAAGTTCATGTCTCCCCAGAGGTCCCAGGCGGCAGGGCTGAATCCCATGACGAGCTGGAAGATTGCATATGCAGCATTGGAGGGGCCCAGATCTCGCTTAAAAGCCAAGCTAAAGGCAACAAAGAAACCGCTGCAGCTGATGATGATCAGCACAAGCAGCGCAACCAAGTCAACGGCCATCATCTTGAAGGCAATCAGTAGCTGGGAAAAGTAGCGGTAGTGATCCAGGGCGGAGAAGAGTCGGGGAAACAGCAAGACTGCCGTAGACCCCAGTACGTCGTACGCCATGGCTGCAACTCTGGTGCTGCTAACGTCTGGTATGAGGATGCCGTATAGACGTAGAATATAGTATGCCATGAACATGAGCAGAATGCCTAGATCAAAGGCACTCCACACGCTCATAATGTACAGACCAAAACCCTGCTCTGAGAAGCCCACAACTTCGTCAAGCATATAACCGGCGCTCCAAAACCAAAAGAGGACCTCGAGTCCAGTGATGTCATCGGACTTGTGTGAGAGTACGGCGAGAAACAGGCCCAGCATAATGGCAAAAGAGAGCGTCGAAAACAGATTGCGGTAGCGAGGAACTCGTAGGCGGGAGAGCTTGAAGAGCGACGCATCTCGGGGGTCGTATAGCGTCACTGTTCGTCGAAGAATGGTACCGGGCTGCGTCAGAGGAGGGGAGGGCTTGGTGGGTGGTGCGCGGCGAGAAGGACCAGTTCTTGGCGAGGCGGCGCCCGAGGCATTGGAGCTGCGCGCTTGAGGAGAGTCGGGCTTTCTATGCAGACTATCGGCAGTGGAGTGGAAGACGATGGTGCCTGCCCAGATGGCCTCGAGCTGGCGCACAACAAGCGGATGGGCGAGAAACTTCTTTGCCTGGGCGCGAATGGCAATCTCGAGGGTCGAGATGCGCGCAGAGCGAGGCCCCTGTCTCGACCAATTTCGGCTGTCTGGGGTTGTGTTGCCGCGTCCCGGCATGGCCAAGCCCTGCAAGGGATCGAAATCATAGGAGAGCGCATCAATCAGCTCGCGGGTCGAAAACTCCCTGAGCAGCCTCACGGCCAGCAGCTCGCATATTAGGGCACGGGTCTTGCTAACTCCCGCGTTTCCAGGATTCTCGTCGCCTTCCTTCTTGAACTGCAGACAGTTTGCGAGCAGGCAGTAGAGCAGTCCGCGCGAGAACTGATCGGAGCGAAGTTGCTGCTGGATGGGCTTGACGAGGAATTGTGAGACTTGGGGCGAGCGCAGCTGGTCCCAAGAGAGCGTCGTTTCACATCGCTGGACGAGAATGATGCGGATGGCGTGCGTGGTGTTGTAAATGGGTATGCGATCTGTATGGAGTGTCAGGAGACTCGGACATGAGCGGCATCTAGACGGTGGGCCTACCCAAGATTTCGGGGGAGAAGACTGGGAGCAGAGGCCCATCGCGCTGGCGACGCTGATGCGGGTGCTGACGCTGGTGCTGGTGCTGGTGCTCGTCCTCGTCCTCGTACTCGTCCTCGCCACCGTCGCCGTCGCCGTCGAAATGGGCTACCGCGCCGGGGTCGTGGTCGGGGTGGTCCGACTCATCTCCATTGTGACGGCGGCGGTACCTGTCGATTGCGGCGAGCAGTGGTGTCGTTTCTGAGGGCCGGCGTGGGTTTGAGGCGAAGAATGAGGAGAACATGGAGAGGGCCTCTTGTCTCCGGGATGCTGGCGTCTGTCGTCAAAGTCGGAGCAGACCGAGGGGAGATGGGGAGGGAGGAAGGGTAGCCGGGGCTGGGTGGGTGGAGGTGCTAGGCCAGGTTTCACCACGGGGTGGGAAATGAAGCATAGAAGAGGGCGATAAAAGCGCTCTTGCCCATTTTCGTGCCGCACATGGTCCACTGCCCAGATTTAGGCCGACATGCAGCATCGTGCCGTCGAGGCATTATGAAGGGTGAGACGCGACCGCCATGTCGCCTCGTCCATGTCCACACGGCTATCCAGCCAATGGCCGGCGGCGCGCACCACATGCAGCCAGAGCGTGGGAGCGCGGAGGGCAGACGACGGCCAGGTGAGACGGGCGCAAATGCGACGACGGCCTGCTCCAGTACACCTCTTTTCCTTTTCGCGCCTCGTCATCGACACCGGATGGCTGCACTGGGGCTGGCTTATCGCTCAAGTGGCGCGTACGTCTGGGGTGCAGCATGTGCATGTGCGCGCCCTCTACCGCCTACTCATGCTCTACTTGGACGTTAAAAACACCTCAGATCTTCACATGCCTGGCCGCCGGGGGTCTTACTTTGCCCACTCACACTGGCTAACCACTAGTGCTCGGCGCAAATACGCAGTGGCAATAGCACCCCAATCCCTCGTTCCCGCTGTGCTCAGCCGCAAGCCACGGGATGCAAATGCTTCTGTCCTGCCAAATTGGACATGCACATCTGGCCATGGGGGTGCCGTCATCTGCCCCGCGCCGTCTGCGAGCATCTTGACGACAGCTTCCAAGATGCGGCGACGGGGCTCGCTGCTCGCTGCTCGCTGCTCGCTGCTGCTACCGCGCCGACGCGAGAGCCCTGCATGTCCCCTCGATCAGGACGACGACTATACAGTACATACGATATCCCATTTGTCACCCTCCCGCTATCGGCCTTTGCGCGCGGCCGTCGACGGCCTGCTTACCTCCAATGCCCATGTCTACTCCCTCACCCACCCACGCCGACCACAAATTGCGCCGCGCGTGAAAAAAAAAGAAGCGACGACGGTGATGTCGTGCTGCAGCTGAACCGTTGGATCCTGCGCCCATCGTGGACTCCACTGCACCCTCCCGATCTTCGTCATTGGCGGTGCTGGCGAGACTGGCGACTTGGATGCACACCGCCCCGCCACACCCCTGCGATCCCTTGCATCCAGCGCGATGCGTATAGCGTCTCCGTCCATGTCGAGCAGGCGCAGATCCTGCTTGAATACAGCAGGATATGCTTGTTTACCGGCCTGTTGCATGACCGCATACATACGTACATGTCCATCTCATTTGCCTTTCGTAACCGTGTAGTAGAAATCCATAGTCCGGACACACATCGGATAGGAGGGGCAATCGCCGCTCTATCTTGTCTACTATCGATAAGTCCCTGTCACGTGCACTCTTCGCTGATCTTTGACATCCCAACATGCACCATCCTAGCCCAGGGATATCGAGCTAGCACGCTTGTGTATATCAAGGCTGACTCGCCATCAAATCACGGCACTACGTTTTTGTAGAGAAAATAATAATATCTACGCACATGTGTGTATGCAGTAGCCGAGATTCCTCGATTCGCAGGTCTGGCACGCCCAGGTGGGGCAGACCAATCAACCCCGCCATACACTTGCAGCTAGTCCGCTTTCGTTTTTCAACTGCAGTGAGACTCTGAAACTTTTTTTTTCTTTTCCCTTCAGCCTTCAAGAACTCTTCTCTTCCCTCAAATTGCCCGGCAGTCTCGCACCCCCAGGGTCCCATAGCCCTAGAGCTGTCTCTTGTACCCTCAATTATGGCATCCCTGCCCGAACCAAGCCACAGTCTGGCACTCGAGCTTCAAGATGGCTACGTCTGCTTTGGACAAAGCTTTGGTGCCGACAAGAGCATCTCTGGAGAGCTTGTCTTCCAGACCGGTATGGTCGGTTACCCCGAGTCTGTAACAGATCCTTCATACAGAGGCCAAATTCTGGTCATTACATTTCCTCTTGTGGGCAACTATGGCGTCCCGTCTCGAGAGGACATGGACAGTCTGCTCAACCAAGTTCCAGCACATTTCGAGTCGAGAGAGATTCACATTGCTGGACTTGTCGTGGCTACATACGCCGGCGAGGAATACTCCCACCACTTGGCCACCTCTTCGCTGGGTGCATGGCTCAAGGAACAGGGCGTGCCCGCCATCACAGGCGTCGACACGCGAGCGCTGACCAAGCGTATCAGAGAAGAGGGAAGTATGCTGGGACGTCTTCTCCAGAGGACCGCACAAACACCCTCTGCTACCCTTACCGAGGGCGAGGCCGACTGGAGAAGCAGCTTCGAGCAGATTGAATGGGTAGACCCCAACAAGAAGAACCTTGTCGCCGAAGGTATGTTCGACCTACTTCTAAAGCCATGCCCTTCCTGACACTCTCTAGTCTCTATCAAGGAGCCAAAGCTTTACTCTCCCGATCCTGCCACTGCGCTCAAGCACCCCTCTGGCCGTCCGGTTCGTGTAGTAACCGTTGATGTGGGTCTCAAATACAACCAATTGAGATGTTTGGTACGAAGGGGAGTCGAAGTCCTGCAAGTCCCTTGGGACTACGACTTCCCCAAGCTTGCCGGCAAGGATTACGATGGTCTCTTCATCTCCAACGGTCCCGGTGACCCAGCCATGATGGAGTCTACCGTACAGCACATCAAGACCGCCATGGACGAGGCCCGAACACCCATCTTTGGTATCTGTCTTGGCCACCAGCTGCTCGCTCGAGCGGCTGGCGCCAGTACTATCAAGATGAAGTTTGGTAACCGCGGTGCCAACATCCCCTGCACAAGCTTGCTCACTGGAAAGTGCCACATCACCTCGCAGAACCACGGATATGCCGTCGACTCTAAAACTCTCCCCAGCGGCTGGGAAGAGCTGTTCGTCAACGCCAACGACGGCAGTAATGAGGGTATCCGACACCAGCAAAAGCCATACTTCAGTGTGCAATTCCACCCCGAACACACGCCTGGCCCCCGTGACACGGAGTACCTATTCGATATCTTCATCAGCACCATCCAAAAGGCCATGACATCACCAGAGATCATGTCACAACCAGTCGAGTTCCCCGGTGGTACTTTTGAGGAGAATAGGAAACTTACTCCTAGGGTCGACGTCAAGAAGGTCCTTGTTCTCGGAAGCGGAGGCTTGAGTATTGGACAGGCTGGAGAGTTTGATTACTCTGGTAGCCAGGCTATCAAGGCTTTGAAGGAAGAGGGTATCTACACTATCCTGATCAACCCCAACATTGCCACCATCCAAACCTCAAGGGGTCTCGCCGACAAGGTCTACTTCCTGCCTGTCAACGCAGACTTCGTCCGCAAGGTCATTCAGAAAGAGCGGCCCGATGGCATCTACGTAACCTTTGGTGGCCAGACCGCACTCCAGGTCGGTATTCAGCTCAAGGATGAATTCGAAGGTCTTGGTGTCAAGGTTCTTGGTACCCAAATAGACACCATCATCACCACCGAGGACCGCGAGCTCTTTGCCCGTAGTATGGAGTCTATAGGGGAGAAGTGTGCCAAGTCTGCGTCTGCCAACAACGTCGAGGAAGCCATGAATGCAGTCAAGGACATTGGCTTCCCTGTCATTGTCCGAGCTGCATATGCTCTGGGTGGACTTGGTAGTGGCTTCGCTGACAACGAGCAACAACTTCTTGATCTGTGTAACAAGGCTTTTGCAGCCAGTCCCCAGGTGCTCATTGAGCGCAGTATGAAGGGATGGAAGGAAATCGAGTACGAAGTCGTCCGTGATTGCCGGGACAACTGCATCACCGTATGTAACATGGAGAACTTCGACCCGCTTGGTATTCACACTGGAGACTCTATCGTTGTTGCACCCTCGCAGACCCTTTCCGATGCCGACTACAACATGCTCCGAACGACTGCCGTCAACGTTATCCGCCATCTCGGTGTTGTTGGCGAGTGCAACATTCAGTACGCACTCAACCCATTCTCTAAAGAGTACTGCATTATCGAGGTCAACGCTCGTCTTTCGCGTTCTTCCGCTCTCGCTTCCAAGGCCACTGGATATCCTCTTGCGTTCGTCGCTGCGAAGCTTGGTCTGAACATCCCTCTCAACGAGATCTCCAACTCAGTCACTCGCTCGACTTGCGCTTGCTTCGAGCCATCGCTCGATTACGTCGTGGTCAAGATCCCTCGCTGGGATTTGAAGAAGTTCACCCGCGTATCGACCCTTCTCGGTTCATCGATGAAGAGTGTCGGAGAGGTCATGAGTATTGGCCGGACGTTCGAGGAGGCCTTGCAAAAGGCTATTCGTGAGATTGACCCCAGCAATCTCGGCTTCAACGAAACTCCTTCCTTGATGGAGATTGATCAGGAACTGCAAACGCCTTCCGATCAGCGCCTCTTTGCTATCGCCAATGCTATGAAGGCTGGATACAGTGTCGACAAGATCTGGGAAATGACCAAGATCGACAAGTGGTTCCTCAGCCGTCTCAAGTCTCTAAGTGACTTCGAGAAGATGATGGCGGACTACGACACTGTCAGCATCACCAAGCCCTTGATCAAGAAAGCCAAGCAACTCGGATTCTCTGACCGCCAACTTGCCAAATTCTGGGCATCCAATGAGCTCGCTGTACGTCGCGTACGTGTCGATGCTGGCATTTTCCCCGTTGTCAAACAGATTGATACGGTCGCTGCTGAGTTCCCTGCAGTAACCAACTACCTTTACCTCACATACAACGGCACTGAGCATGATATCAGCTTCGATGACAAGGGTATCATGGTGCTTGGTTCCGGTGTGTACCGTATAGGATCTTCTGTTGAGTTCGACTGGTGCTCTGTCCGTGCCATCCGCACATTGAGGCAGCAGGGCTTCAAGACTGTCATGTTGAACTACAACCCCGAGACCGTATCCACTGACTACGACGAGGCCGACCGTCTCTACTTTGAGTGCATCTCTTTGGAAACTGTGCTGGACATCTACACCATCGAGAACTCCAGCGGCGTAGTCGTGAGTATGGGTGGTCAGACTTCAAACAACATTGCTCTACCGCTGCACCGTATGAACGTCAAGATCCTTGGCACTTCCCCAGAGATGATCGATACCGCCGAGAATAGGTACAAGTTCTCTCGTATGCTTGACCGCATCTCTGTAGACCAGCCTGCCTGGAAAGAGCTCACAAGCATTGAAGAAGCGACCGAGTTCTGCGAGAGGGTATCTTACCCCGTCTTGGTTCGTCCTTCCTACGTCCTGTCTGGAGCCGCCATGAACACCGTCTACTCGAAGCACGATCTGGCCAATTACCTGAACCAAGCGGCAGACGTGTCTAAGGAACATCCTGTCGTTATTACAAAGTACATTGAGAATGCTAAGGAAATCGAGATGGACGCTGTTGCCAACAAGGGCACGATGATCGGACACTTCATCTCTGAACACGTTGAGAATGCCGGTGTTCACTCTGGTGATGCCACTTTGATTCTACCTCCTCAGGATCTCGACCCTGAAACCGTCAGACAGATTGAAGATGCCACTCGCAAGATTGGAGCAGCCCTCAACATTACAGGACCGTACAACATCCAGTTTATTGCCAAGGACAACGAGATCAAGGTCATTGAGTGCAACGTTCGTGCCTCCCGATCTTTCCCCTTCGTCTCCAAGGTCATGGGTGTCGACCTGATTGAGATGGCTACCAAGGCCATGGCTGGTCTGCCTGTCCAGGAATACCCACCGGTCAATATTCCCGCGGAATACGTTGGTGTCAAGGTTCCCCAGTTTTCATTCTCTCGTCTCTCTGGTGCAGATCCTGTCCTCGGTGTAGAGATGGCTTCCACTGGTGAAGTTGCTTGCTTCGGTCGTACCAAGTACGAAGCTTATATCAAGGGTCTCATCGCCACTGGCTTTAGGCTGCCGAAGAAGAACATTCTCCTGTCGATTGGTTCGTTCAAGGACAAGTTAGAGATGCTTCCATCGATTGAGCGCCTGCACAAAATGGGTTACAACCTCTTCGCGACTGCTGGAACTGCTGATTACATTCAAGAGCACGGCATTCCAGTCAAGTTCCTGGAAGTACTTTCTAGTGGCGAACACGACGAGCAGAAGCAAGAGTACTCGCTCATGCAGCACTTGTCCAACAACCTGATCGATCTCTACATCAACCTACCATCAAGCAACCGCTTCCGCCGACCTGCCAACTACATGAGTAGGGGTTACCAAACACGTCGTATGGCCGTCGACTACCAGACTCCATTGGTCACCAACGTCAAGAACGCCAAGTTGCTGATCGAGGCGCTTGCCCGCCACTACGACATGGAGGTCAGCAAGGTTGATTTCCAAGACTTCACTGTTGCCACAGGATCCCACGACCAATCTTCTGGAGCCAGTTCTAGCCTCAACAGTTCATTGTCTCTATCGCAGCTCCTTGCAAAGTCTCCATTCAAGCGCCAGAGCATCACCTCCGTCAAACAGTTCTCTCGAGCAGACCTCCACCTTCTGTTCACTATTGCCCAGGAGATGCGTTTGGGCACTCAGCGACAGGGCTGTCTCGATGTCCTCAAGGGCCGTGTGCTTTGCACCATGTTCTGTGAGCCATCCACCAGAACTTCGGCTTCTTTCGATGCTGCCATGAAGCGCCTGGGTGGTGAGGTTGTTGTCATCAACGAGTCTGTTTCTTCTACCCAGAAGGGCGAGTCTATCGCTGATACCATCCGAACTCTGGGCTGCTACGGTGATGCCATCGTCCTCCGCCACCCAGCCGAGGAATCCATCGACATCGCTACCAAGTTTTCTGACGTTCCGGTCATCAACGCTGGCAATGGAAGCCGCGAGCACCCGACTCAGGCCCTTCTCGACATTTTCACCATCCGTGAGGAGCTCGGAACCGTCAACGGCCTCAACATTACCTTTGTTGGTGACCTTAAGTACGGCCGTACTGTGCACTCCCTGTGCGAGCTTCTTTCTCACTACGACGTAACCATCAACCTCGTCTCTCCAGAGTCCCTCGTTATGCCTTCGGGTGTAACTAACACTCTCAAGTCACGAGGTCAGCTGAACAAGGTTTCCAACGAGCTCACGGACGAGATTGTCGCTTCTTCGGATGTCATCTACTGCACTCGTGTGCAGAAGGAGCGCTTCCCCGACGTGGCCAGCTACGAGGCTGTGAAGGACGCGTTTGTCATTGACAACAAGTTGTTGAAGGGGGCCAAGGAGAATATGATTGTCATGCACCCACTGCCCAGGAACAACGAGATTAACGAGGAGGTTGATTTTGACCCTAGGGCAGCATACTTCAGACAGGCAGGTTTAAAATTGTCAAAGAGGAAATGCAAGGGCTAACATTTGTACAGATGAGATACGGACTGTATACCCGCATGGCACTGCTCGCTATGGTCATGGCACCGTAGATGCACAGTAATGTGTATGGGTTTTATGGCAGGCGTTTGACGGTTTTTAACGATTACGAACAAGACGGCCAAAAAAGTCTTCTTGCTTTGTTTGCCATTTCCACTGATACATTTCCTTTTTTTTCCTTTGAGGTCTATTCCGTGGTTTCGGGGTAGACATGCAGACTGTAGATAGATAGTCAAAAGCA
>JALPSE010000373.1:0-12723 GCA_030558545.1 Bipolaris gigantea | reverse complement strand
GGGGAGCTATTTCAGTTTTGTTTCAGACTTTTTTTTGTTTTTTTCTGGCATTTGGATTGAGTTTGAAATATGGATGGTCATCAGGTTTGGGTGGGGTTAGCTTGGTTGGGCAAATGGTTTGGTGCATATTGGGACACAAACAGGCCATCTCAGGGAAGGGATCTGCATTGGGAGGGAGTTTTTTCTTTTTGATTGTTGGAAAGAAGAAGTAGTTGATTTCAAGACTACTCAAGGCGCAATTGGAAAGGAAGGAAAATAGACGCCGGACGCCTTGCCACTTGGTAAGGACTATCATGAAGAATACTACATGCACGTCTTGAAGCGTGTATTGACGTAGGCGCAGAGGCCTGCTTCATTCCCAGTAACATTGTTTTGTTTATCAGTCCAAAACAGGATTCAAGTCGTTCGTTTCGGGGAGTGAAATGGTTGTAGAGGATGTAGCAGAGGAGGAGGGGAGAGGGAGACTTAGTGGCCGAGGCATCGGCTCCATCCTGTTCAATATTAGTTGGTTCATGGCTTCCTAAATCGCTCGGGTTCCAAAAAGGGTGAGAAACATACCAGGCAGCCCGCATCCAAAGCCCACAAACAAGTAGAGCAAAAAGATGACGACGAGAATCAAAAGCACCATGAGCTTGACATTCTTCCACCACATCCTCCTCTTCAACGTCCGACTCCTGACCCTAAAGTCCCTCGCATTCTCACCCAGTCTCCCCGTCTTATCCACCAGCACACTCATATGCTCACCCCTCTCAAGCACCCTCTCAATATTCTCCGTCATAATCTCCCTTACACCCTCAATCTCGCGCTGCGCCGTCCTCAGCGCATCCTGCTGCCCCGCCTGCGTGCTCCCCTGCTCGAGCATCAACCGCTTGAGCGCGCCATTAAAACTCGCGCAGCCATACGGTGGCAAGTCATGAAAATTCGTGCTTTCAGGCTCGAACTCTGCAAAGAAGCGCTTCTCGAGCGTGGCGAGGAAGCCGAACGGGATGCGCTGGCCGAGCTCGCGCTCTGCAATGACGAGAAAGGTGAGGCCGCCGGCGGTGGCGTGGGAGGCGGGGAAGTCAGCGGGCGACTTGACAAGGCAGTGGATGAAGAATTTGGACTGGTCGATTGTCTTGTGGGCGGATTTGTCGTGTGCGATGCGGGGGAGGACCAGGGAGACGAGCGACGAGGCGTTGGAGGAGGCTGAGGCTGTGTGTTCGGCGAGGACGGTGGTGTTGTGGGCGATGCAGGCGCTGGTGAGGGTGTTAGTTACGGTAGTTGGTGTGAAAGTAAGGGAGCGGACGGGGGGGGGGTCGTACTATAGCAGCGGCGAGGACGAGGATGAAGACGCCATCCTTGAGGGAGGTTACTCGTTGAGCAAGAACAAGACTGGTGCTCGATAGATGGATGGAGTTTGTGTATCTTTCAGCTTCTATTCCGATGCTGTGTCGTGGGTCTTGTACGCGATGTGGATTCTCAATAGACTATGTACCTGCTGCTGGTGGCTGTGTGGGTCTAATTGGGGGAGCTGGGGATGTGTCGCAGGCACAGGATGTCGGATTGCTACGCAAGACGCAAGGACAAGGCGCTAAAAGCCGGGGATCATGGCTAACCATGTGCGTCATAGGCCAAGGAAAGCCCCAGTCAATTTGCCTTGCGCGCTAATGCATGGCCCAAAAGATTCAGGACCGTGGTCTTCTTGCATTTCGCTTTTTTGCTTTGTTTGAAAAAAGTAAACAAAATACAACGTGACTTCGCGTATCTTGCGCGTGCGCTTCGATTACAGAGGGGGAGGGGCACAGACATCACGACCGCTTTGCTGCTTGGCGTCGTTGGTGCGCGCAGCCTTATCCTACTACTACTACGTAGTTTTTGATCAACTGCTTTTCTTACTCCAACATCCCTCTGCACACAACTTCACTTCTACCTCCATACGCACACATACCCCAGCGCATTGAAGCCACCATGGTGCGCGTCAAGAATCGCTATCTAGTAGTCAACTTTCTATACCCAGAGCCCCCCGCAAAGACCAAATCCAAACTCCCACACGTAATTCAAATCCACTCGCCCACGTCCGACGCGCTTAAACCAGGCTTCATTGTGCGCATGATACGGGATGGAGTCGAAGAGCTATTCGGTGATTATGGCTCTGGCATGGTGGCTTCTGGGCTAAAAGGTACTTTACCCTTTTCTCACATCTCTTGGTTCCACATGTGTATATACATGCGCTGTCGCATAACTACTTGGCACTGACAATTCCCGCCGTTACAGTAAACTACTACTCCCCCTCCACCAGCACGGCCATAATTCGGTGTCCCCGCGACCACTACGAAATGGTCTGGGCTGCCCTCACCTACACCACGCACCTCCCGCGGCCCCTCGATACCCCCGTTGTGATACGAGTGGTGCGAGTTAGCGGGACGATAAAAAAGGCAGAGGAAGAGGTTATACGGCAGTCGCAACTGATTATCAAGAGAGCGAGGGAGTGGGAGGGCGAGGGACAGCTGCCTATGCTGCAGAGTGTCGAGAAGGCAGTAGAAAAAGAGCGGAGGGGAGAAGTGGAGGTGCTCGCTGAAGTCGATAATGAAAGTGACAGCGATGATATGAGTGAGTAGGTGCGGGTTCCAATTTGTTTGGAAAGCAACTCTTCAGTAAACTCGCTTGGTGTGCGATACGCAAGAGGCGCCTCGATTTTGCAAGACGGGTTGCCGCATATTAGGTATATGCATAAGCACGTTTCTCCCGGACGAGGACGAGGACGAGTCGCGCGCTCACAGTCGAGAGCTGCAGCATTTCTCCTAGGTCGACACCCGCGCGCTCATTCAGCTAATATACACTCGACTATGCCCTGCCAATCTTTGTACGCAATCGACAATACACCGAATCGTCACAGACCATTCCATCGACACGAGACAGTCGGCGAGTATACATGACAGTAAATCTATTATACACAACCTATATGGTACATGTGGTGGAAATCAGAAAATCTGCGCTCTTCTACATAGAAAAAGCACAGAACCAGATCAACGTCTTAATTGGGTCTAAGCATAGCGATCAGAGTAGCAGTAATGACGGCTCCCGCCGCAGCACCTTGCAGGACAGCAGTTGTGTAGTCAATTCTCCGCATAGAAATGACACGCTCGCTGATCAAGTCATTGGCAATGTAGTGTACCGTTTCCAGCCAAGTCTCCAGTTTACTGTAGGAGTGATAGGACGGAGCAGCCTCCCTGGCCACGGTGACCTTCTCTTCGGGAGTCAATGTCTCTTCTTCTGGGCTGAACTCAGTGACTCCCGGCACCGGCTCAACAAGGGTTTCTGCGACAACATCAGGGACAACTTCTGGCTCTGCAGCCGCTGGTGACTCTTCAACAGCCTCCTCCAATACAACAGGTGCAGCAGCTTCAGCAACTGTCATGGGCGCATCGGCATGCTCAACAACTCTCTCAGTCTCCCTCTCCATGGCTGCAAGTTCGTGGCTGCTAAGAGCAGGTGTCACAGCAGCCGCAGCTGCAGCAGATGCAGCTTCGGAAGCGATCTTCTGTTGCGCCTCCAACGCGTTCTTGATCTCCTTGACCATCCTCTTCCTCCTCCAGGGTTCCAGGATTGCCAGACTGAGCAGCAGCAAGAAGATATTGACGCCCATCAGTCCAAAGGTAACCCAGGTGCTGTTCCTGCGAATAGTATCACTCCAGATTTGTTCCTCATGGTACTGTGCACGCTCTCTCTTTTCCAGTTGTGCTCGTGCATCCTCCAAGGCATTTTCAGCGTTTGCAACGGCGTCCTTTGCTTCGCGGACGGCCTGGTCATTGAGGTGCTCGGATCGGATAAGAGCCATGTAACGTTCGAGATCGCTATTTGACCACGAGTGTTTTCGTTCGAGGAGAGCAACGACTTCTTTCTGCGAGGTAGCTTGGTGGGCGAGGGCGGTATCGAGGGCTTGTTTGGCGGCGTCAATGGCTGAGCGGCGAGCCTTTACGAGCTTTTCTGTCCTGAGATTAGAGCTAGTTTTCTGAGGAGGAGTAGGAAAATGGCGTACCTTGTTCCTTGATTTCTCTTCGCAGGGCTTCCACTCCCGAGTAGTCGGTGCCTGTATATGTGTTGACTTTTTGTGTGACTACGGCAAGCTTGGGTAGCAGTTCGTCCATGGCATCAGAGAAGCGCTTCAAGGGGCTCCATCTCTGCCTTTCACGGTGCGAAGGCAAGTGTTCATCGGGTACGCGTGCAATGGTATCTTGGGACTCGGATCTCTTCGGCTGTTCCGGCTCTGGCTCTGGTGGGGGATATTTGGGGGCTTCGGTAGCTGGTGATTTCTCAAGTGCTGCTACCGAGCTCTCGGCTGCTCTCTGAATGGCTATCTGATCTTCCAATAAGGCATTGAGTCTTCTCTGTAGTCTCTCCTGATCTTCTGGCGACGGTGGGGGTGTAGAAATATTGGGCCGTGGTTGTGCTGGGGGCTGCGGTTGTGTTGGAGCTTGTGGTTGTGGTTGTGATGGTGCTGATGCTGCCGGCGGCGGCATTGCGATAGCATCTGACGGTTTTGGCGGCTTTCCTCCTTCTTCTCTCCATCGTGCCGAGCTCGAGAGGGCACGTCGCTGCCATGTCTCAGTCGCATTGATGGTTAGTTGTAGCCTTGGATCCCATCTTGGTGCACCGCTAGACAACGACAGGCGATGGTGACATGGCAGACATGGCGACGACGCAATGCTCGCACGGCGACTGAAAAGGCGGAGTGAAGAGGCTACCTTGTTAGTGACCAGCTCGCGTGAAGCATGCTGAAGCAATGGCCTCATTGCTGTCTCTTGCCTTACATCAAGAGCGCAGTGACGGGGACGACGAATGACGAAAAAGCACCAGCCATGCGGACCTCCGAAGCGCTCTGACGTGCCAAGGCGTGGGGTTGTCCTCGACGTGTTGAGCCCCGGCTTGCCCATTCAGGCTGTTCCTAGTGCCCTTCGAGTATTTGGGATGTTGGCCGAATGACTTGATGTACATGATTTTCGGTCTTTTGTAGCCCCTCAACCTTTTCTCACGACATTCACCCGTTTCACACATTCAAGATGGGATCTATCGATCTGGCCGAGTTGCCCGCTATGAAGAGCGACCCCAAGGTACATGATGCGACATCCCGCTCGACATGTTCCACTAGAACAGTACATACTGACATTACGGGCCCAGTTCATTTTCTTCACCGACTTCGACGGCACAATCACACTCCAAGACTCGAATGATTTCATGACCGACACCATCGGCTATGGCCAGGAAAAGAGGCGCGCAGGCAACATTGCCTGTCTTAACAATGAAATCTCCTTCCGCGACTCCTTCCGTGACATGATGGATAGCGTCACACGGCCTTACGACCAATGCATCCAGTACCTCGTCGACAACATCAAGCTAGACCCAGGCTTCAAGGCCTTCTTCGAGTGGTCGCTCGAGAACAACATTCCAGTTGTAGTCCTGAGTTCGGGCATGGAGCCTATTATTCGCGCGCTGCTTGAGAAACTCGTCGGGCCCAGCGCAAGCAAGATGCAGGTTCTGGGTAACTACGTGGGTCCACGCGAGGGCAAGAGCATCAATGAAGAGGGTGGATGGCAGATTCTGTTCAAGCATCCGGACTCGGGTTTCGGCCACGACAAGTCGATTGAGCTGCGCAAGTACTCGTCACTCCCGGAGAACGTGCGTCCGACTATGTTCTACGCTGGCGACGGTGTTTCAGATCTGTCGGCGGCGCGCGAGACGGATCTACTTTTTGCGAAGAAGGGACACGACCTGATCAGTTACTGTGCCCGCGAAGACGTCCCCTTTACGGTCTTTGAGGATTGGTCCGATATCCTGGCCAAGTGCAAGAGCATTGTCGAGGGCAAGACGACGGTCCAGGCCGCAGCCAGGGAAGGCTACGAAGCGTACAAGAAGGGCGAGGCTGGCCTCAAGAAGTAGATGACGGACTTGTGGGGAAGGATTTAACCGGAGAGACAGAAAAGCTCTCATGATCCGATGTCGGTGCTGCTGCGCAGCTTATTCTCAGACATTTCCATGCTTCCCCTTTTCCAGGCGGATCGCTCTGAATGTCGTACCCGCGGTAGTGGCTGCAGCGTGGTTGTGAGCGGCCCGCATGTGTAGGGAGGAGGAAGCGCTGTCATCTCGCAGGTGACTGCGACAAACGCAAACGTCTTTACACGATAAACAAGACGATAGACATGATTTACACGATAGACTATAGAAACGTACAATCTCGCTTTGCTTATGAAGATTTAGCTTTTGGAACTAAAATACACCAGTTTGTCTACACTATCATTTTGCAGAGTGGCCTAACAAAACCAAACTTCCTTGAGTGGGTATATCTCGCAGCACTTACAGGAAAAACAAAAGATTCCAGACCAATACATGTGATTTTTCTTCTTCTCCCACATCATCATCGACTTATAGCTACCTCGGTAGTCTTTACAATCGTCAAGCCCCTCTGCACAGATCTCCGCGGACCACATTGCGCCTCGTAACTCTCAATGCTATCATCGCTCTCCCCAGCTGGACTTGCCATTCTCTCAAGACCGCGTTTGCCTCGTCCAGCTACGACGGTGTACGTATCTTTGGCTAGCGCAGTGTCTTCCCCGTAAGGGTCACGTCCTATCGGCGGAGTGCCCTCGATCACATTCTTCATGATGAAGCTATCCTCATTCTGCCGCTCGCTCTGTTTCGTATACCCCCTTGAGCGAAACGGTGTGGTATTGGGTCCCTTCGAACCGGTTGTTCGGCCTCGCGTAGCTATGGATCGGACTTGTCCGAAGAAGCTTGCGAAGAGAGGTTTCATGGCTGGGAGGCAGGCGGCGATGATGCCAACGTGCATTTCGACTCTGTTCGTTGTGATCAAGGTCAGTCTTGGGTCCGCTGGGAGTTTCAGTGCGTGGTGCAAGGACGTACTGTTGCCAGATGTAGTACCAGGATCCGTGGCCGGACCAATCTTTGACGTTGAAGAAATTGGCTTGCATCGGTGTCTTGTAGATTGCTATGGCAGAGGCGAAGAGACCGAGACCCAGGATCGTTGCGAGACCAATGCGGGTTGGAATAGTAACTTGGAGCTTCCAGACCATGGGCATGGGTATCAGGGCGAGTATCAGATCTGTGGCGATGTTGATACACGAGTTAAAGACACCAACGTTTTTGAAGATTGTCGCGTCATAGCATTTTGCTTTGCTTTGTTTGCGTTAGCCATTCCATTGGGTGATATCAGCGGTTGTATTGGTACAAACCCCATTGGCGGACGCATAGTGTAGTCCCACCCTGCTCGTACAGGTATACACTGGAATATGATGGCGAACGTCGAGCCGATGGTAAAAATAGTGATGAAAACTGAGTGCACCGTCAGTCATGCCTGCAAGAAGAATTGAAATCTCCTAGTCAGATGCTACTCACTGAGCACGCCAATTAAAAATGGTCGCCATCTGGTCCGGTCTGCCAGTCGAAGCAAGAAGAGACCGATCGATAGCTTGATAAAGCTGTATCCGGCAATGATGAGAATCGAGTAAAAGTACATGTATTTGAAAAAGGGAAAAATATTCTCCACTGGGAACGCTTCGGCGTGTCTCCCCAGTCCCAGGTTGATGACTGTGAAGAACAGACTCAGTGTCGTTGTGCTTATGCACTGCAAACATAGACGTTAGTGATATGTTCAGCGAATACAGGCGTTGTCTGCCTTTCCAAAAGTGGTAGACATACTGCTGCGATCAGCATCATAATGTCTGGTTTAGTCGGTCAGTGACGTTCAGTGATTCCCATACGTTAGTCGTGTTACATACCGTCCCAGCCGAATGTTTTCAACATGAAGACTCGCACATAAAATCGTAGAATTACCGCAGTGGTAGACAATGCGAACAGAGGACCCTCTACGGCCATCAGATGGGCGGCTTGATTCTCTGCCATGTACTCTGGTGATCGCTCTGGCGCTGGGGGAGGTCCCCACCCCTGCCTCGAAAGGAGATGATGGTCGGCCATGTTGAAAGTGTATCCTCAAAAGGGAGCAGAACAACGACAGAGACTGAATCCGAAAGAAGACAGACATTTAGGTTTTCATGGTTCTGCTCAAGGATGCCCAATGACCGTGTGCCCGGAAGTGGTACGCAGACATGCGCAATGTGTAAAGACTGTGCACTACAAGAAACGGCCACATCTGGATCAGTATTGGTTCGGGACAAAGCACGCCTCCCTGTATATGCACGCTACATTGTTTAATGTCGAAGCTACGACTCGGTTGTGTTGCACAACAGGGGAACGGTCGGAGTGGCGGGCTGTTTGTCCAATCGTATTGATGATGCCAGCAGGATTGCAACGCTTGATCCCGAATCCACTGGCCTCCCGCTATTTTGCTGCAATCTGAGGGTCAAGACCAAGTCCCTGTATTTCTTCTCCACATGCTTTGGAAGAATGCAAAAATGCAATGTTGTGAATATATGTACAGAGTGCTGGCTGAAACACTGTGATACCTCAAGTCCACGTTGCGATGCATTCTAAACATTCACTGAGATGGCTCATGAATAGTGTTGTCATTGTGAACTTGGCACGTGCTGCTTTTGGATAGACAGAACCAGTATCGACACCCAAAATTGGAAGAATATGTCTTCATTCGGAGCAAGAAGCAATGCAGACTCTATCACTCTTCACTTGGACACTTTTTGCCAGAAAAATGAAAATTCCCATATTGACAAAATCATGGGGGTTTGCACCTGTTTCCCTTTCTCCTGGTCTTTGCTGCGATTCCTTGGAAGCTGGATGTTGGGACTGCAAGATCCATCACAAGAATGCGGTAGATTCTGCGAACGGTTGCGGAGAAAGTGCCCAGTCGAGAGCAAGTCTCGGATGCTAGTATTCGAGTGAGGGAAGTGTCTCCATGTACCAACTACCAATCCTGCCGCTGATGGCTACAAGGTACGCACCGTCGGTGGACCGGACTTCGTCATATCCACCTTGTACGGCTTGAGTTTTGCTAACATGGTGGGTAGTGGCGTGAACACGGCTGCAACACGTGTCCGAGCAAGTCTATCCGCAGACTAGTGGACTGAGCAATCTCCGGGCGATGCAGGCTGGCGGTTGTGAAATGAACAGATGGGATGTGGTCGTGGAATGATAGGACGCTAAAGACCCAGGCGAGCGGGGGCCGGTTCCGCGGACAACAACGGCGCTTGGAATTATCCGCGGTGTGGCAATTGGTCATAGAAAAGTAGTATGCTTATGCGGGCCCCCTCCCGTTCATCCCCATATCTTTGCTACTGACGGGGCCTTTGCCAAGTATCTGTGATCATACGTGAGTATTATGGCCAAGTATGATTAGAGGTGATTGACGTGCCCAACTCGGTGGTAGGTATTAGTGCATGAGATCCGCGCCGATCGGACTATATACTATGTACGAATTGCAGTACCTAGGCATAATCCTCAGGTATCGCATCCCAATTTCTTCCCGCTGGACCCGCCCCTAAGCTCCGTGCGATGACACCGGTTAAACAGATGAAGAGAGAATACAGTCTTGCATGAGCGTTGTGGAACCACAGCCGCCACACGGCTCGGGGCTTGTTCAGTGCAGCGGCGTAGACACCCCAAGTTTTTCCTAACCTATCCACTACCTTGTCCCCCGATAGACCCGTAACCGAGGCTTCCCGAATTCGCTCACGCATCTTACCTGCGTTCACAGCCTCAATGCCTTGTTCCCCATCCTTCACATGAGGCCGAAACTCAGGCGAGCCCACGTGTTGCGGAGTTTAGAGACGCCCCTTTGGATCCTGCGAGGCGAGCTCGGAATGAAGAATCCATTTAGGTGATAGTGGTAAGGTAGAAGGAGCACCAGAAAGTTTTCCATCCCGTTTGGACTATTTGAGGATTGCGGGCGAACAAGTCTTTGGTCTACAATATGCTCTCACCGATTCGAAGCCTGCTCGGAATCAATGAACCGAGATTCGAGGCCCAAGAATAACTGAATATTAGTGCTATTGGTAGTCAGATTGCTTGATTGGACTAGATGAAGAAAGGTGTTGGTATGCACGCTGAAAGTATTTGAAGGCTCGTGCAGCCCTGCATTGCTAGTCAGTGCTCTTGTTGTCTCTCGCTCTCACCTCCCTTATATTTTTGATATAATTCAGTAATAGCCCACTCGGACTGGCATCGTTTTTTAAGTCATATTCAGAGCCGTTGGCGGTTTCAGTCGTTCATTCGTCTTGATCCTTCAGGCCCCTCCCCCAGATATCTGAATATCCAGCTTTACCCGGTTGGAAACGCGATCATGCGTACAGCTACACTCCTTTGGCTTGCACCTGCAGCGTTAGCCAGTGCCATTCCTGCGCTTGAGGAAACCTCTTCAGCTGCATCGTTTGACAAGAGGCAGAATGTTTCTCCGAACATCTTGGGAGGAAAGGTCCTTCAAGCGGATGTTTACGCTGGAATTGCTGCCATCAACCAGCAGATCTTTCAAGCCACACAGCAAAGCGACCAGTTCAAGAAATGCAACCCTTTGAACATTGTTGTGCGCAAAGAATGGTATGCACTCCAACAAAGTGACAGGAGTCATTTACTGACATGCCTAGGGCTACGTTCACCAAGCCGGAGAAGACCAATTATATTCAGGCTGTCCAATGCCTGTCCAAGCTACCGCCGAAGATGCCCAAGGCCGAATGCCCGGGCTGCCGGAACCGATACGACGACTTCGTGGCTGCGCATATCAAGCAGACATTCTCAATCCACAACACTGGAAACTTTCTTCCGTGGCATCGCTACTTCACGTGGGCGTATGAGCAGACACTGCGAAAGGAATGCGGCTACAAGGGCTACCAGCCATACTACAACTGGCCACGATGGGCCGACGATCCTATCAAGAGCCCTGCTTTCGACGGCTCTGCCACGTCCTTGAGTGGCAATGGTGTGCTTGGATGCACTAACCAGACCTTTTATGGAATCCCGACGAATGCAGAGCCAAAGATCAAGATTCCCAAGGGCAGTGGTGGAGGCTGCGTAGCCTCTGGTCCTTTCAAGGACTGGACCGTCAACCTTGGACCCGTCTTCACGGACTCGCTCTGTGTACCTCCTAATCCAATCTCCGACTTCACGGATCCCAACATGGGGCTCGGATACAACCCCCGTTGTCTCAAGCGGGACATTTCATCGTGGACGTCTCGACAGTGGACCAATGATGAGATGGTAGTGAAGCTGCTCAACAGCCCCGATATGAAGACTTTCTGGTCTGACATGCAAGGTGGTGATCCCGCTTTTGACAATAACTTCATGGGCGTGCATACTGCGGGGCACTTCCACTTGGGCGGTGATCCTGGATCGGATTTCTTCACTTCTCCCGGTACGTCCTGATGTTGCATGTCTTTGTGTTTCCATCCGCTAATGTAGGCTAAGGTGACCCATGGTTCTTCTTCCACCACGGACAGATTGACCGTGTGTGGTGGACGTGGCAAAACATAAACCCGGCCGAGCGTACCAACGCCATCTATGGAACTACCGTTATTTCTGACCCCACCGCGCCTGCCACTAAGCTCACCGACAAGATGACGCTAGGCTATGCCTATCCCGTGGACATTACGGTTGCCGATGCGATGAGTACAATGGGAGGCCCTTTCTGCTACACGTATATTTAGTCCAGCGTGTCAAAAGCATCTTTGTTATTCGTGTGAATGATTTCTACTACATAGTGCATTGCTATTGGAGCACTAGTGGAAACAAAAATAAACCTAGCATTTGTTACCGATACGTTGTGGCTCTTGACGCCGGGTGTGAACAGGCATATACCCGGTAGTTTTATATGAAGCGACCCTTGACAGCACAACGACGGTACAGTTGCTTGACCACCATGCCCACAGAAGAAAAGAGAAGAGCGACAGTTATGCATCAAGGCTAACAGTAGTCTTGGTAGCGGGGCATCTGCAGGTGCTTGAGGGGATGTACCAGTACAATGGGCTGGCACGTCTTGGCTCAATTGCCGAGGCGTTGACACTGTACTCCACCTGCCCTAGTACAGTATACACATGTATCAGAGTATCCGGAACGATGAAGCTCGGACAAAGGTACCTGGAGTAGGGCGGGTAACGGTTCGATAATGGCACGCAGCGCTAAGTAGTCACCATACCTAAGCATGTAGCATTCGGCTCTTGACGAAGAATCAATGGACGGGGGTTTCCCCCTGTGCAAAGGGCGCGGAGACCCTGCATTGCCAACGCATCACCGCTGAAGAAAAGGGACCCCCCAAAGAGCAATCACGTGCACCAATCCTTCTCTGACCACGCCCGTTCCCAAGAAGCGTCTGTGAGATTGCAGCCAACCCCCTCTACAACGCCAACGCCCGCACTACCCAGATTCATTGGACAGCCTGCAATCGTGCTCTGTTGCTGTTTGCGGGTTATTATCAGTTGGGCTGGCGATTTCGAGCAAAGAAAAGCTTACTTACCTGGTTAATTTTACCCCACTAACGTCCTACATTTGTCCCCGCCGCGGCCGCCGCTGCGCGCGACAATCGGGTTTCCAGGGTCCCTTTTTTTTAGACCAGGGGGTTTGGTTTCGCGCTGGGAAAGGAAGATTTACAAGACGTGTTGGGCATCATCGATATAGTCGGCACAACCATTGTGTTTTCTTGCCATCACAAAAGACAATCACAAGAAAGACACACAAGAGAGAGAGAGACAAAAGGAAGACAAGAGCATTCAACTTGATACTGAAGAAAGCAAAAAGTCTCCAAAAAAAAGAGACAGACCATTTACCCCCCCT
>JALPSE010000372.1:0-24282 GCA_030558545.1 Bipolaris gigantea | reverse complement strand
CACACACACACACACACACACACACACACACACACACACAAAACATCAGAGCAATTGCGAACAAGTTTTGTGCAACATAGTTTGATCTTCTCCAACTATACGACACCAAGAACAGGTAAGGAAATAATAGGTCATCATCCGTATCTTCCGTGCAAAGCCGCAAAAACCTGACCGTTATGGGCGAACCGCCCGGACCGACATTTACTAACTCTAACTGCTCTTAAAATAGAGGGGAGTCGTTTGCGTCGTACATGGACCAGCGGCCACGAGCTTGCCCATGACTGAGGGATGACCCAGGATTGCGAGGAAAGGAAATCTAGTACTTTTGACAGGTTTCCTTTATAGCTTGTCGTAGTACTGCAAAGTCGGTTAGCATAGGCTTGGATCGTGAGATGTAGAAAGAAACTTACGTTGGAAACGTCAGGCACCTCAACCTTGATACCCTTGCGCTTACGCATGTCGGCAACAATCTTACCAACCATGGTGGTGGCGTCAAGTGGCGATCCACCCTGGATAAGCTGCCAGTGGTCAAAGACTTGTTGAGGGAAGGCTTGTCCGCTAGTGGCGGCACGGAGATCGGCGGTGAAACCGAAAGACTCGTTGACGGGGAGGTATGCCTTGACGTTGAACAGAGGAGTGCCAACACGCTGGTTCTCCTCGAAAACGTGACCTCTCCTTCGGGTAAGGACACCGTAGATGCCACCCATGGCTTGCTCGGGAACCTGGATTTCGACAAGGTAGATGGGCTCGAGCAGGGTAGGCTCGGCAAGGAGAGTTGCGGCGTAAAGGACACGACGCGCGGTAGGGATGATCTGACCACCACCACGGTGAATGGCATCAGCGTGGAGAGTGACATCCTGGATGTTGAAGCGGATGGAACGCATGGGCTCCTCAGCAATGGGACCTTCCTTAGTGGCCCACTGGAAACCAGAGACAACAGAGTCCTTGATTTCGCTCAGGTACTGGACGGCCTTGGTCTGGTCAATGAGCAAGTTGGCACCAGTGGTGTCGGGACCGAAGCACCAAATCTTACGGGCATCAGTGACATCCCAGCCGTACTCGTCAGCCAGGATACGGGCGCGAGTCTTGATATCGTCACGAGGAGCAATCTTGCCAGTCTCAATGGCCCTGGAAACCTCCTCGTCCAAAGGCTGAGCAGTGAGATAGAGACGGTTGTGCTTGTTGGGCGACTTGGACAGAGCAGTGATGCTGGAAGTTGCGTTGACAGTCTCACGGTACTGGACGACGGGGTCGGAAATGCGGAGAGGAACACCGGCGTGGTCCTCCTCGAGATCCTTCAAGCAAATCTCCAAGTGCAGCTCACCGGCACCAGCAACAACGTGCTCACCAGATGGCGAAATGTAGGTCAGAACGCAAGGATCCGACTTGGACAGACGCTTGAGACCTTCGACCAGCTTGGGGAGATCCTGAGCGTTTTTAACCTCGACGGAACGCTGAACGACGGGGGAGACGGAGAACTTCATGACCTTGAGGTTGTGAGCAGTCTCGTTGGTGGTAAGAGTACCAGACTTGAGCAAGAACTGGTCAACACCGACAAGACCAAGAATGTTACCGGCAGGGACATCCTCAATAGGCTCGACGAAACGGCCCATCATGAGAATGGTGCGCTGGATAGCCTTGATGAAAAGGTCTTCCTTCTTGCCAGGGGTGTAGTTAGGACCCTGGATGCGGACCTTGAGACCAGACTTGACGGTACCAGAGAAGACACGACCGAAAGCGTAGAAACGACCCTTATCGGAAGTGGGCACCATCTTGGAAACGTACAGCATGAGAGGACCCTTGGGATCACAGTCACGGATACCAATGGCGTTGACATCGTCCTGGGGACCCTCGTACAGAGTCTCCATGCGATACTTTTGAGCAGTGACGGGAGAAGGAAGGTGGAGAACCATCATCTCGAGGAGAGCGTCAGCGGCGGGTAGGAACTTCCTCATGACGACCTTGAGGAGAGCCTTGCCCTCGAGATCTTTCTCGTCAGAGGTGAGCTTAATCTCAAGCTTCTCGAGGAGAGTTGGAATCTCGTCCTTCTTGAAGTTCATGACAGCGTTGAAGATGCGGAAGATGGGGTCCAGGATGAAGGTGTTGAACGAACGCTCAAGAGCCTGGCCGTCGTGGGTTCCAACTTTGGTCCACTTCTTGGTCTTGGGGTTGAAGTAGTTGTCGCCCTGGTACTGGTCAGCAGCTTGCAATGTCGCCTCAAAAACCATGCACTTACCCAGAGACGGTCCATCATCTTGTTCTTGTCAACACCAAACTTCTTCGCGTACCTAGCAGCGAACTGGCGGATAGTGAAAGCCCAGCCGTGGAGACCGGAACCGAAAGCAATGGTACCCTTTTCGGGGTAGACCTGGACATCACCAAGGGCCTTGTCGAAGTAGGTGGCAATGACGACGTTGACCGACTCGATGACGCGAGAAAAGTTCTGGTACAGGTCCTCCTTGGAGAGCTGGAGCTCGAGAAGAGCGCGGTCGACCTTGTTGATGATGACAACGGGCTTGATACGCTCACCAAGAGCCTGGCGCAGGACAGTCTCGGTCTGGACGCAGACACCCTCAATGGTGTCGACAACAACGAGAGCACCATCGGTGACACGGAGAGCGGCAGTGACCTCGGACGAGAAGTCAACGTGACCGGGCGAGTCGATCAAGTTGATCAAGAAATCGTTCTTCTCAGTCTTGACGGGAATGTCCTTGAGGTCCTCTGCGTCGTTGAGCTGGGCGTACAGGGAGATGGCAGTCGACTTGATGGTGACACCACGCTCCTGCTCGTCGGCACGGGTATCCGTGAAACGAGCCTCACCGGCCTTGGCGGCTGAGATGATACCGGCACGCTGGACGAGCGAGTCGGTGAGGGTGGACTTTCCGTGATCGACTGTGGTGGGGTACGTCAGCCATGTGTCTTGCCACGCGTTGCGGGGTTTGGTTGTGGGCGCTTACCGTGAGCAATAACGGACATGTTCCTAATGTTCTTGGGATCGTCCATGAGACCACGGATCTAGAGGCATTGTCAGTATGCAACTCGTCATGTCGTCGTCGTCGTCGTCGTCGTCGTCGCTGCCGCAAAGCGTGGCGCGATGCGGGGTGCTGCTGTGTGCGTGCGAGCGCGCTACGTACCTCCTCGACCGTGAAGCTGTCATGCTGTTAGCCATGGTTCCCTGATTGTCAGACGAGACAGGGGCAGAGGTGCCTAATGTCCCTCGACGAGCGAGAAAAAAAAAGTGGCGACTTACTTGACCATTTTGGCGGTGTTTTTCGAGTCTTCTTTTAGGAAAATTCAGTAGTGGGGGGAGCAACGAATACCCCGCTTTGAACGCGCGGGCTCGATGGATGGAGTGGGAGTTGAGCTGAAGTCTCTGGCACAGCAGTCGACCAGAGTCAGACAGACGAGAGGGTGATTGTAAGCCGTAGAGGCGGGCAGGCGTCTGAGTGAGGAGAGTTCTGCTGCGAGGGGGAGCGAGGGTTTTTAGTAGGGCTAGTGGTGGGGTCGGTCGCACTTTCCTCGCTAATGCACGGCCCATTGCTGGTGGCGCGAGGTAACCTGCAATGCCCAAAGCAGATTGTCTGCAGCGCCCTTTGCCCATTGCACCCTGTCCGCCCCCTCTTTGTGCTTAGCAGCAGCCCGTCTTTGCCTCGTGCTGTCCCATGGGCGGGCTTGGGATAAATGACTGGATTGCATTTGCTGCATGCCCATACGGGCTCTCGTCATCCACCCCATCTGGGGTTGCCGCACTGCAACCCAATGCATGTCATTGGATAGTGCTGCGATGGGTGGAGACTGATCGGACTTGAACATGGTCACTGGCCCCTCCAGCCACTAGCTATTCTACACTACATGTGCTCTCGCAGCGCCCACATGTGCCGACTTCATCTTTCCCCATGGTCCATGGTAGGCCATCGCAACGCCCTCGCGCCCGTATGCCCTTCCGTGACTCTACACTCTCTTACGCTGTCACTACCGCAACTGTTTTGGGATGTCTCTAATGCGCTGGCGCTGCGCCCAAAACCGACTTTCTGCAGCACCAACGCGAACGCCTGTTGCCGTGGGACTGCATGCATCCAAACCGTCTGGGCGTTCTGGGCATACTCTACGCCCTTGCCACTCGTTCATGACTGGTCCTCCTTCCAGCGTTACGACTGTGTCCGTACCCAGCGCCAATTTACCCATGAGCGCTTAGAAGTTCCATCGGCACAGGCACCTAAGCCGTTGGAGCGATATTAGAGCCACTCGGACTTATCTCCGCTATGTCCGGTGAAAATTCCAAGAATGTCTCGAGGCATAAGAGGAGAGGAACTCAACATCAAGGCTGACATTGCACGACTACATGACTGGAGAATCTACATCGTTTCCGATCACGCCCATTAATCTGAACTGGCGTTTGATTCGTGTTTTTTTTTTGAAGCAGCTTGCAGTAGTACGTTGCCAATGCAGCCAAAGCAGAGCTTATGGCTGTCGAGCGTCACACCCAGGAGAGACTCGAGCTTAG
Source organism: Bipolaris gigantea (assembly GCA_030558545.1). Taxonomy (NCBI): domain Eukaryota; kingdom Fungi; phylum Ascomycota; class Dothideomycetes; order Pleosporales; family Pleosporaceae; genus Bipolaris; species Bipolaris gigantea. The sequence continues at coordinate 19,778 of JALPSE010000372.1, read as the reverse complement.
TGCTCAAGTATACTCGGAGGTAACTGCTAACCCCAAACAACCTCAGCAAGGCCAGCTCTCACCTGTGTACATCGCTTTACATATGCTTCCTCCGCTGGGTAGAAGTGGACAACCATGGCCATGGAGGCGAACGCCTAGGTTGCAGGATGAACCCCTCTTCCGCCCTTGCCTATGCCCTGACTGTTTCAGCCGCCACCACGATCATGCCGTCTTCATCAGCTGCGTCGGCTTTCGGCGCCAGATGTTGCCCGTCGATGGTCGCCTTTTCCGGCGCACTCTTTCGTCTTGAGACGATCCTTGCCGTATGCCTTTGATTATGCACAGTGTATAGCTCCATATGTCCTACGCTTGGTCGTGTGTGGGACTGTATTTGTCTCTCTCCTCTCCGCCTGGATTTCGAGCATGAAGCACCCGATGGGCAAGTGGGCATTGGCATTGTCGAGGAAATCACTTGCCAACTTTCCTTATCTTGACAAGGCTTGCCCCAGTGGTTGCAAATAGACTCCGTTCCTCGCTCATCTCCGGATACAACAAAGACACCACGCCAGCTGTTCACATCGCTGGCATAATCTCGTCTAGCAAGGTTTAGCCTGCCTCTACCATGTCAAGTAGGATGCCATCAAGCCATGTGCTATGTTCAATGATTATTCTCGACGCACTTGTCCAACTTGTATCCTGTCTCTTTCCCTCTCATCGGACCTAGTGTCATTCGACACCTCCACCTCATACTCCTCTTCTTCGACCTTGTAAAACTTTTCCACCTCAGCGCGCTCGTCATGGGCTCTAGCAGCGTCCAGCATAAACCTGACTGTACCATTCTGACCACGAATCCCCAAAGCCGACTTGGGTGCGTGCTCCGCGTCAGGCGACAACGTGACGGGAGTTGCTGGTGTCAATGGGCTTGCAGGGCCGATGCCATTTCGGGATTTTGTACCATTGCCTGTAACTCCGGCTTCTGGTCCTGCCTCAGACGCATACTGGGAATAGCGAGGAATATTTGCAGCCGATGCCTCCTGGTTCAATCCAATGCGAATGTTGAGAAAGTGCTCGAGCGTGTAATTAGGCCCAACGGATGTCGAGGCACGGTGGTGGGTGTAGAGATCCAAGAGATCCAGCAGCGTCTCCATGACCTCTGCCCGGCTAGTTGCCCACGTGCTGTATTTGACAGGTCCTGCATCGACAAACTTGGTAGCCTTCTTTCCGTGCAGTCTCGCTGCCAACTCTAGACATGCAATGGCCAGGGTTGGCGTGGATTGCTTCAGCGGCGCAAACGTCCTGTACAAGTCGATGCTCAGACTCCATGTTGTCCTCGCCTCGGTGCTGGCGTCAAATCGTAGGGCTCGAGCAAGTTTGACCATGAGTTTTTGAGGATATCGGTTGCGGAAGTCGAAGCCGGCGCTTTCGAGCATGAGCCGCTCGAGACCGATGATGAGTTTGGAATGACTGTCGAAGCGCTGGATACAATGTTAGCCCCGGGAGTAGTGTACATGTACGGGTTGGGAGGTGGACGGACAGGATCGTCGCTACTCAGCGTCTCCCCGGGCGCGACTTTGAGGTTCCAATGAGCACACAGGATTTCCCTGCTCTTCTTCAACGTGTCCTCAATCTTGCATGCTGTGAACAGTGCCGCCGCGGACGCATCGGCCCAGTTGTATTCATTGTCTGCATGTAGCAACCTGAACTTGTGGTAGTAGATGACGGCGGTGTTGAAGGTGCGAATGGGTAGTTGCAGCGCTCGTCGTACTTGGTCGATCCATGCGACGCCTTGCAGACGCACAGCATCTTCTTTGGCGTCGCTCATGTTGATATCCGAGAGACATTTCTGCATGCGCGATTGTAGTATGTATGGCTTCGCAATCTCAATGTACGACGGGTGTGGACCAACGCGGTCGCGATCAGAGGCGGAGGCGCCCGGCGCCATGGTGCGATGTTATGTATAGGGCCGTCGTGCTGTACTGAAGGAGAGAGTTGTGTAAGCGTAGGTGTGATGCAGCACGGCAGCAGCTTGGTCGGCAACTCGACACAGGGGCCTTTGGCATGCGTTGCTCGGCGCGAGTCTGCCCGAATTCCCGGAGCTTACTATTGGAGAGCAAGCAGAGGCTCAAGAGTGGCCCGTAAGTTGCAGGTCGGGAGCGGTGGAAAATCTATCGGGTTGTGGAGCGATCGATGAGCTCAAAGTTAGTACCAGAATAGTTGGCCATAGCTTTGCTCGAATACGAGGGGTGGTCAAGCACATCATCTCTCTTATCTAATTGCAACCCATTCACTCTGCGCCTACACGGTCACCTACCTTGCACTATTCGTAGGGAGATTTGTTCGCCTTGCTCTAGTTATTTTTGTTGTCTAATTTCATTACTAGCTGTATACAGCATGTAGCGAGTGGGGTGAAGAGATTCCATTCTATTCGTGTGGCCGTACTAAACTAGGTTTGAGATGTCGATGACATCAAGTAAGCCCTCACCGTCTGGAACAGTCAGATCTGGCCCAGACCCCTGGGCATAGGTCATCTCTCTTCCACATGCATAGACTCTATATGCACGACATCGCATTGCGCAATACAAGGTACTAAACGTCGTTTAAGAAGTAAGACAAATGGTAAGATTTCCAATCTTTCCTTTGGCTCTAATTGCATTATCCACTGTCCCATGTAGACCCATCCTCCCCGGTATTACTTCGTCTCAGCTTGCACTGCACTCATCAAGCCAAAACTGGCCGTGATCATTATTATTAGAAAAAAAAAAGCGAGGACAGAGGCAGGTTGGCCTCGGCCTCGGGAGAAGTAGAATTAAGGTCTTGGCCTCCAACCATGGGCATGGAAAGGCAAGCAAGACTGGCTAAAAGGGCGCATCACATGGCTGTGCTCGGAGCATCTATGCCGCTACTCGGTCCTTGAATGTAAGAAGGCAGTCATCCTGCAAAGTGTTAGCGAGAGTGCAGAGCAAGTCAAACGACAGTAGAGACATACCATGGGGAAAATGGTGGCAAAAACCTTGATGACCTCGCTCTGGTCGGTGACCTTGTGGTCCCAGTCAAGCAACATGCTCGCCTTGCCAATCATCAACATAAGGTTGGCTTGCGCATATGTCTGTCCCAAGCAGTAGTGAGGACCTGTGCCAAAGACGAGCCAGTTCTTGGTCTGCTGATCGGCATCACCAGTGATCCATCGTTCAGGCTCGAATGATTCAGGATTAGGGTAAGCTTCGGGGTCGTGGAGGGCCATGTAGGTGGTAGGGATGACCATGGAGCCTTTGGGCACAGTGTACTCTGGAGTCACGGGGAAATCCTTCTTGGCAAGGTAGGGGACCATGATGACGGGGGGACGGTAGCGAAGCGTCTCCTTGACCACGGCGCGAGTCCATTGGAGCTTCTCAATGGCGTCAAGGGAAAGCGAGGCGTGGACATTGCCGTTCCTGGCCTTGATGTTCTCCTCACGGATCTTGTCCAGGTACTCGGGTCGGTCGGCCATGATCTGGAACAGCCATGTAGCGGCGGAGGAGGTTGCATCTTGCGAGGCGAAGAGGAATGTGAAGATGGTCATGGAGATTTCAATGTCGCTGAACCAGCGGATGACGGTAGCGGGCTTCTCGGCGTCATCGACCTTTTCACCTGCCTCGACCCTCTTGCGGTACTTTTCGGACTGAATCATGTTGTCGACCCAAAAGTCGAGAATGCACTCCTTGTTGCCGCCAGCAGCCATGCGGACCTTGCTCTTTGCGGCGCACTTGGAGAACTCGTCGAGAACCATGTCGGCGCACTTTTTGCCGTACCAGGTCTTGGTGAAGGGAATGATGATTGGGAAGTTGACGAGTTCAAGGGCGGCGGTGATGAGATAGTAGTCGTCGGCAATCTTCTTGACCGCCTCGTCGGAGCAGTAGTGGCCGACAAAGGTGCGGCAGCTGAGGGCCGTGATCATCAGACGGAACTCCTGCATCCAGGGCACGTGCTTGCCCTTGTTCTCGACCTGGGACAGATGGACGAATTGCTTGAAGTACTTGTTGTAAATGTCCTCTTGGCCGGGAAGGTACTGTTCAAGCGCCTGGCGAGTGAAGAGGCTGTTAAGGCCCTTGCGGTAGTCGACGTGGGCGCGGCCATCGAGGAAGACCCAGTTTTCGGGGCGCAAGAGCTTGTAGGCGACATCGACGACGCAAGGCTTGACAAATGTTGGCGAATTGAAGATCTTGCGGGCCATGTCGCGGGTCGAGGCGATGACGACGAACCTGCGAGGGCAATTAGGACATGCAGCATCGCGAGGTGGCTTGCAAGGCGGCGTACTTGTGGAATACCGAGACGCAACTCAGCGGGCCCGACGTCCATTTTGCATGGTACTTTTTGAAGTCTGGGTTGACCGACTCGAGGAAGGGGCCGATGAAGGGGATCTTCCACGAAGGGCCAACAATGGAGCCCTTGTTCCAAATGTACGTGACTGTGCGCGGGTTAGCAGGCCGTGTCGGGCGCGCACATGTGGCGGAGGGCGGTGCGATGCATACACTGGTCGTACGCGACAGCCGTCACAACTAGCGTCAAGGCCAGCTTCCAGACGGTGAGGCCATTCAGGACGGACGAAAGGAGGCCGGTGGTGTCGAAGTGCTGCAGCACATGGGCGGCTCTGGCATCTGCCGTGGGCGAGACGAAGCTCACGTTGGCGGCCATTGTAGGGTGGTGAGGGGGAGGGGGGGGAGAGTCGGGTGGCGCCAGGCAGGGCAGGACGAGGTGAATCGGGGAGGGAAAGCCCAGGAAGGCGCGAAGTCGAGGGCGTCAAGAAATTCCCGTTGGCGTCGGATCAAGCCAGGGCCGCAAAGAGGGTCTTTGAATGTTTGATTGCGTGACTTGGCGCCGCCGCCGCCGCCGCCGGCAACTCGCCGCCACACCAAACGCCAGGCGCTTTCTGCCGGGCGGGGGCGTGGACTCGCATCTAGCGCCATGGGGCCCTCGGCGAAGCTTCTTGTTCGCGCGGATGGAGCCACGGGCGCGTCCTTGTATACAACAGTACGCTGCCTGCTGCGTATACACAGTTCACGGTGGAGGAGCGAGGGTACAGTCAGACCAGAGCCAAGCAGAGCAGACCACCCACACGGCCGGCCGGCCAGGGCGCGGGCCAGGGCGCCCGGCTTGCTGCTGCCCGTGCACCCGGTTAGGTAAGCGGCTGCATGCCCAGGCACCCGGCCAATCGGCTGCTCGTCCGCCCGACGCCCGCGCACGTCCCCCCCTCCCGCCCAGACGACATGTAGGCTGGCTACTACAAAGCCCCTTCTACCGATAAGCAAGCAGCGCATCGCCGTCGTATTGCACGCACATGTGGCCTGGCCATGACAGGCCAAAACCTGCCCTCGCGCACCGGCTGCGTGGCTGCCTGCTGGAAGAGACTTGTCAGGCCCCATCTCTCCACGAGCATCTCGTCCATCTCGTCCATCTCGTCTTGCCACACTCCGGCCTGGCCAAGCCGATGCCGCCTCACAACAAAGTCGCCTGCCCCGTCCAGGTGGCCGTCCTGCCTGCTTTTTTCCTAAAAGCAATGTTAGCTCGAATCCATCGGCACCCTCGCCCATGCTCGTAGCTGTGCTCCTGTACTGGGCACTGCATGTGTAGCCAACTCGAGACGCACGCAAGCCTGCACTTACACATTCCCACTGTTCTTTCGTCAGCCCAAACACACCGGTAATGTCCCTCGGGAACACCCATTTCCTTGCATCGTAATGCGTCACCTTGACCACCGTGTCGTTGTGGTCGTGCATGGCCTTGTACACCGTGCTCCGGATGCACTCCAAAAAGTTGATATACCAGCGCTTGCCTTCTGCCACTGCACCATCCCGCTCACTCTGCCCCACAATGCCATCCGTACTGGGCAGCTCGCTCATGACGACAAACTCAATCTCCATCTTGCCCTGGGGGCGAAGGTCCAGGTAGTGCGTGAGCTCTTGTAGACAGAGCCTCGTTGTGCGCAGGAAGCGCTGCTCGTACGCGTATTCATCAAGCAGACTCTTCCTCGCTGGAACGTCCGTGAAGAAATGCTCAAACTTGACCCGGATTTGCAGACGACGTATGTGCTCTGCTGCAAAGAATGGCTTCGTATCCCCAAGCGAGTGAGAGTAATCCCAAGCAATCCCTCCATCCCACTTCTGCCCCCCATCATCGCAACTGCGCCGGCCCAGAAAAGCGCCAAGACCATTCTCAACGCTGCAGACAGAGAAAGTGTTCCGCGAATAATACATCTTCTGCGCCTCGCACGACACCAACGGGCCAACGTATCGGTGGTCCAGAAAATGACTGCTGGGAAGCACCATGTCGCTAGGGGGCTTGTGTGTGTGCGTCTCCTTGACTCGGCCATCTGGGAGCATGGTATAGTTGCTACCCAATGCCGCCTCTTCTTGGTCTGGGTCGACATCCAGATGGGATACGCGCTCAACGAGCTCTGCGTCTACTTGCACTTCATCACCCCACTTGACCCGCGCCTTGCGTGCTACTGGTGCGCTGTTGCCGCTTGCACTGGATTCTGACCTTGTCACCAAAGGCTTTTCAAGCATGTCCGGCTCCGCGTCCCATTCCTTCTCCGCCTCCGGAGCATAGACGTAGGGCTTGTTGTATGGGCGGAAATGATAGTACGGGCCAACCGGAATCGGGCGGTCGGCGTCTACACAAAGATGTTCGTACACCATCTCACGTACTTTGACCGGAAGCTTCTCATACATCATGCTTGCCAGCTGAAGGCAGTCGGCCCGAGCATAGTAAATGATGGTTTTTAGGTAGTCGGTCTGGAGGCCTTTTGCTTCTTCTTCGGCTTCAGCAAGTTGACGCTTCAGCCTCGCAACTCTGTTCATGCGTCAGTCCCACACATACCATTGTATAGACAGACTCAAGAAAACACGGGCTGCAGTCGATGCGTCACTTGTAATTGCTCCAGATTTTCCTTTCTTGGGCCTGATACAGGTGGACTGGCGTCAGCGGGGCCAACTCACTCATCGTGCTTTTTGTGAGACTGCGCCTGCAGGTAACGCAAAGGCTTCTGCAGTTGCGCAAGGTCGCTTGAGACGCCCATTGTATGCAATCAAACGCGAAAGCATATGCACATGCACCTACATGCACCTACATGCAACCAAGTCCGTGAAGATGTGTATCCAACTATGTGCTAGAAGCGAACCCAAGCGAGAGACGCTACCCCTAGCGTGCATGAGCCCATTGGTCCGCCCCCCGACGCGTCGCGCGTCAGTCGATAGAGCAGGCTGTCTGGGAGTGAGCGCCCGCCATGGACATGGGCTGAATTGATATGGCCACGATCAAGGCCATAGAGAGCCGCTCTGTGCACCAGATACAGTCGGGTCAGGTCATTGTCGACCTGCAGTCTGTCTGCAAGGAACTGGTGGAAAACAGCATTGATGCGGGCGCCACGGCCATCGGTATGTCCTTGCCACGACACCCTCGACCAAAGACGGCGGCAGTCAGCTGATGCCCAGCGTAGAGGTACGCTTCAAGAACTACGGTCTCGACACCATTGAGGTCCAGGACAACGGCTCTGGCATCTCGCCAGAAGACTACCAAACCATTGCCCTCAAGCACTACACCTCCAAGCTTGCCACCTACGACGACCTCACGTCCCTGCAGACATTCGGCTTCCGTGGCGAGGCCTTGTCGTCGCTTTGCGCCCTCTCCAAATTTCACATCATCACAAGCCGAGCCTCAGATGGGCCAAAGGGCACGAGGCTCGACTTCGAGCAGTCGGGCAAGCTCAAGGGAACGTCGGTTGTGGCGGCTAAGCAGGGCACTACCGTCGTGGTCGACACTCTGTTCCATAATCTACCCGTCAGGCGAAAGGAACTCGACAAGAACATTAAGCGCGAATACAACAAAGTCCTACAGCTATTGAATGCGTATGCGTGCATCAGTGTCGGGATCAAGTTTTCCGTCAGCAACCAGATACCCAAAGGGTCAGTGAGGACCGATAGTATGTACATGCATTGCCCATGGTACTGACACACATCCACAGGAAGAAAACAATAGCCTTTGCCACCAATGCGAACTCCAGCACGCGGGACAACATCTCCAATGTGTATGGAGCAAAAACAGTGACCGCCCTCATACCCCTCAACCTCGAGTTCACCATGGACCCCTCCAACAGGCCGGGCGCCACGCAAAGTATCAAGGTTCCGCACACACAAGACGACACAGCATCGCGGACCGTCAAGATAGCAGGCCACATATCCCGTCCCGTCGTCGGCGACGGTCGTCAGACGCCAGACAGACAGATGTTCTTTGTAAATTCGCGGCCTTGCAACCTACCCCAGGTTTCCAAAGCATTCAATGAGGTCTACAAATCCTACAACATCACACAATCTCCTTTTGTCTTTGCCGACATCAAACTTGACACAAACGCCTACGACGTCAATGTAAGCCCAGACAAACGCACCATCATGCTCCATGACCAAGCAGTGCTCCTGGAGAACATCAAGGACTCCCTGCTCGAGCTATTCCAGGGACATGAACAAAGTGTACCTCAGTCCAAGCTGCTAAAAGACAAAACATCGATGGCTGCCTTTCAACCTCCCACGACCCAACCTCGTCAAAGCACTACAGCTGTACGGGAAATCGACCGGAGCGATCCAGAAGACTCGGATCATGACGGGGTGACGATACAAGAGAGCTCTAGAAGAGCTTCGACGCGAGACGTGCCTGACGTGGCTAACCGCCCCGGATTTGTGAAAGCGAGTCTTCTCGAACGATTCGCTGGCTGCGACTCGCAAGACTGGACAACTCGTCCGCCGCATAGGCCTGCAAGAGACAGTTTATTGCAGAATAATGAGGGTGGTCCAACAAAGACGACTCGTCCACGATCACAATCTCCATTATTTGAACCCGGCCTAAACACAGTTGATGATGCTGGTGCTGGGCACTCGCCGATTCCCAGGGCCATTCAAGATTTTAATGCACGTGTGGCGTCTCAGAGCCCTCGCTCGGCGGGACTAACACGCCCATCAATGTCTGCTGAGCCTGGTCGACAGGATGAAGGTACAGAACAGCCAGTCCCGGCCATAAAGCAAACTCCCCAGAAGCCATCATCGCAAAGCACAATCCAGAATGCTTTTGATCGTATGCGCTCCATGCGAACACCCGTCCAGCAAGCCACAATAACTGTTGGTGATACCACAACCGTCTCTACAATTGGTACCCGTAGTCATTCAGTCGCTTCGAGGCGATCAAGGATACACATTCCAAAGTCTTCCTCTTTCGCTAAGTCATTGGATCAGACGCCAAACCAAAGCTTCTTCGAGAAGGGCTTGAGCGGATTCAGCGCGCCGGGCACGCAAATGGAGAGCAGTGACGAAGACGAGGATGAGGGTCACGGCAACACGACTCGTGTACCGATACGCTCTCCCTCTCTTGTCAAACGCTTACCATCCAGGGCACCCGAGAGGTCACGTATTAGCAACTTGACTGCCTTGTCCCGCGCTTCTCCAGATGGCTCATTGTCGATCTCTGACAGATCCTCGGATAGTGAGCCTGTTGAGCCTGTTGAAAAAGAACCAGAGGCAGCTCACGAAGATTTGGAGGATGAGTACGAGGATGATACCGAGAAGAAGGCCAGAGAGGAAGCCAGATTTACTAAGCTAATTGCGGAGGCCGAAGAGACTGCGGCCCAGCCCAGTGAGATGAGCCTAAGGCGTGCTGACAAGCTCTTTACGGGTACCCACAAGAAGCACTGGACTATCAACCTCAGACGCGTCATCAAGACCAACATTGAGTCGATTGCCCGTCATGCGCAGCACCTTGAGCCCTCTATTGATGCATCTCGGGCAGAGGGTGATCAAACGGCAGTACTGTCTACCGATGCACAGTCAAGCGGAGAAGAGGCAGAAGAACGTCTCAGTCTGACCGTAACAAAAGCTGACTTTGGAAAAATGCGCATCGTCGGCCAGTTCAACCTAGGCTTCATCATAGCCGTGCGACCCCCAACCTCGACATCACCCAACTCTCACCTCTTCATCATCGACCAGCACGCCAGCGACGAAAAATACAATTTCGAACGCCTCTCCGCAACCACGAAACTCGTCTCCCAGCGCCTCGTGCACCCCCATCCCCTCGAGCTCACCGCGGTAGAAGAAGAAATAGTCCTCGCAAACCAAGCCACCCTAACCGCCAACGGCTTCGTCATCGAGCTCAACCCTACGGAACCCAGCCCTGGCACCCGTGCAAGCCTCACCTCTCTCCCCATGTCCAAAGAGGTAACCTTCACCCCTTCTGACCTCGAGGAACTCTTGTCCCTCATCCTCGACAACCCCCCTTCCTCCTCCACCTCCTCGTCCTCAGCATACATTCTGCGCCCCTCCAAAGTCCGCAAGTTACTCGCTAGTCGCGCGTGCCGGAGCTCGGTCATGATCGGCAAGACGCTCAAGGCGCAGCGTATGCGCGAAATTGTGAGACATATGGGGGGAATGGACAAGCCGTGGTCTTGTCCGCATGGAAGGCCGACGATGCGGCATTTGTTGGATTTGGAGAAGTGGGTGGGGTGGAGAGAGGGGGAGGGGGTTGTTGGGATTGAGGGTAAGGGAGGAAGGACGGATTGGGGGGAGTACTTGAGGGGGGCCGGGGGGTAAGGTGCATGTGTGCATGTGTGGAAGAGATGTCTTGGGCAAGGGCGTGAGGGTAGGCTGTTGGGATTTGCGGGCTGGCAGTGGTATAGAATCCTATCGTTACCAAACTAGCGTTACGGCCATGAATCATTTAGCTAGGGATGCTGCGTCGTTTTGTCAACCGCGGAGTCGTCTGTGTGCTGTTGAACGTTTTGCCACGCTCATTTACTCTCCTAACTACACTTGTCCATCATTCTTAGCCGTTTATACGCTCTCCTATCTTCCATACCACCACATCTCCATCCCCATCTCTAAGAATGCCCATCCCACCATTTCTCATCATCTCGTTTCCAACCCCCACTTTGAAATCCAACCCCGTTTGCCATTCCCGCATCACCCCCAAACGCACACCAGCAAACCTTGCTGCTAGCAAACTCCGTCTCTCCTCGCCATACACATTTCCACTACACTCTTCTCTCTTTGACTCCTCCTTTTTTCCCAGCGAAAAGCCCCAATTGCAAGCCCCGCACACCAAGGCACCATGCAACCCCCAAAGCCCACCACATCCACTCCCGACTTCTCCTGGCCCCACTCCAAACCCTTCTGGATAATCCTCATCATCGCCTCTTGCATCCTTCTTCTCCACATGCTCTACAAGCTGCAGCAAAGTCGCCAGTACAGAAAGCGACTACGGAGTTCACAGGACGTCAGACTGGAAGGACAAATGGGTACAGAACGGGAAACGAATATGCAAGCGGGAGAAGAATGTAGAGTACAGAGACCAGCCAGAGCAGTAATGGCGATGACGGGGTGGATGAGCGGCGGAAGCGAGGTTTCTGTCTTACCGCTGTATGAGCGGTTTGAGGAGGGAGGGGTGTGTGGGGTGGATACGAGGGTTGAGAAGAGGGGGAGGTATGTGTATGTTATTGGAGAGGGAGCGGGCAAGGGCAATGCGAGGGGGTGAAGGTGAAGGACTTAGTTTGGAGGAGCGTAGTTTTGGCAAAAGAGAAGGAACCAGTAAGCAAACGTATAGAGAGAGTGTGTGTGACTTGTTGCTATGACCATGCTGGCGTGTTTGCTGATGAGGTGGTCATTCGTCCCAGTATGGAAACGCTGACAAGCTTGTCTTATGCAAGTCATTCTTGCGCAGAGTATCGTTTTCAAGGTGTTCATCTCAAGTGACATGGAGACGCAAATCACCATCGTCCTCTGTGCGGTAACGCTTGTTTTACTAGTTGTCCACATCACCGTTACTCTGTGTCTACTCTTTTACTGGCAAAACCACGTCCATGGCGAAAATGGAGAAGATGGTCGGAACGAAATCCCCCGTGCTCGCCAAGAGGGAGATGGAGATGGTGGTCCGGTTTCCCACTCTTCGGACAGTGGTCTAGTGGCTGGTTACCCTTGTGCTGCGAGTTCTGTGTGTAGCAACTCTAGTGGGGGAAGATGATGCGACACTTGTGATGAGCAAAGCCCTGTGGTATGTACATAGCCTCCAATCACATGTACTAGACGTGGGAATATTTGAGGAGGAAAGATCAAGGGCCAGAGCCGAGGATGCAAGGGATGCAAGGATGCGGACGTAGCGCGGGATGCGCATGACGGAGGCGGAAGGTACCGGTTTGGCGCACCAAGACGCCCGCGGCCGATGGAGCCTTCTTTTTCTGTATCCAAGCTTTGCGCAACTCTTCCGCCGCACTTCAACGACCTGCCACTGACCCCCGGTGTAGCTGCAATTGGGTCCCACCAACAACTCTTAACTCGCTCAATATGCTGGCTGCTCGCTCTTTCGCCTCGCCCGCGCGCCAATGCCTGCGCCAGGCCAACCGCTCAAGATGGGCGCCCGCACTGTCCCAGGTGAGCTTCCATGTTATAGCGGGACCACACGTTTGCCAGAGTCACCACCAGCTCGCGCATGTGCGCTTGTGATGGAGAGTGAGAGAGCATGGCTGGTGCAACAGAAAAAGAAAGGGGGAAAAGCAATTGAAAGAAGATGAGAAAAAAACTGGCTGATACATGGCCCAGGTCTCCGCCCGCACATACGCCTCTGAGGTCGCCAAGTTCCACGGCACAAAGGGCAGCGATGGCAAGTACTGCGTCACCCTGATTGAGGGTGACGGTATCGGCCCCGAAATCGCGCAGTCGGTCAAGGACATCTACTCGGCCGCCAATGTGCCCATCAAGTGGGAGTCGGTCGACGTCACCCCGCGCCTGAACGACGAGGGCAAGACGGTCATCCCCGACGAGTCAATTGCTAGCGTGAAGAAGAACCTCGTTGCTCTCAAGGGCCCGCTGGCCACGCCCATCGGCAAGGGTCACGTCTCGCTCAACCTCACCCTCCGCCGTACCTTTAACCTCTTCGCCAACGTCCGTCCCTGCAGGTCCATTGCCGGCTACAAGACACCCTACGACGACGTCGACACCGTCCTGATCCGCGAGAACACCGAGGGCGAGTATTCTGGTATTGAGCACATTGTGGTAGATGGCGTCGTACAGAGCATCAAGCTCATCACCCGCGAGGCCTCTGAGCGTGTCCTGCGATACGCCTTCCAGCACGCCCGCGACATTGGCAGGAAGAAGGTCCGCGCCGTCCACAAGGCCACCATCATGAAGATGTCCGACGGTCTTTTCCTCAGCACTGCCCGAGAGATTGCCAGGGACTTCCCCGACATTGAGTTCGACGCCGAGCTTCTCGACAACACTTGCTTGAAGATGGTCACTGACCCTGTCCCCTACAACGACAAGGTTCTCGTCATGCCCAACCTGTACGGAGACATTCTCTCCGACATGTGCGCTGGTCTCATTGGTGGTCTCGGTCTGACTCCCTCTGGAAACATTGGTGACAACTGCTCCATCTTCGAGGCTGTCCACGGATCTGCGCCCGACATTGCAGGCAAGCAACTTGCTAACCCCACGGCGCTTCTTCTCAGCTCCATCATGATGCTGCGACACATGGGCCTCAACAGCGAGGCCGCTAACATTGAGCAGGCCATCTTCAAGGTGCTTGCTGAGGGCAAGGTACGTAGCATGTCGCATGTTTGTTGTCGAGGACAAATCGCTAACTTTTCCACAGACCATCACCGGTGACCTCGGCGGCAAGGCCAAGACCTACGAGTACGCCGATGCTGTCATCAAGGCGCTCAAGTAGATTGGAATATGGAATTGATGAGCATGGACATGACCGAATGGTAGCCATTGCATATCTGGATATGTACTGGTCCCTGTACTATAGCTGCCATTTAGCTAGATACACGCCTATACCACTTGAAATTTGCGTATTGTTAAGGGCGCTTTGCGCTGGAGATTAGATTGCGTAAAAAGATGCGAGTTCTGTTCTGTTTGCGTGTGCCTGCCATAATCATTGTGCAGCGCGAACAAGAATAGCCGAAGAGAATGCGCCATGGCCTGTGAACGACGAGCCTGACCTTTAAATGACCACTACTCCCCAATGCCACCCAAACCTCCCTTGCGCCTCCCCCTAAAACCTCGCGCTGCATCAAAAGCGCCGGTAAAGACATCTCTACCACGCCTGACCCCGAGAACTGCTCCACAAGCCCCGCCGCACCCAAAGCCCACCACACCTACCACACTGAGCAATGCTCCCACCCCACCCTCGTCCAAGTGGTCGGGGCAGAGTCGCTCAGGCTCAAGCAGCCGCTACATGAGATGGGGCACCAACGGCCTCGTAGCAATATGCGCAATGCTCTTCCTCCGCGACCACTACATCGAGTTCCAACACGTCCGCGGCTCCTCCATGTCCCCCACCCTCAGCCCCGACGCGCACGAGACAGGCCGCGAGGACTATGTCCTCGTGCGCCCATACCTCGAGCGCTCCAGACGCGGAGCAAAGAGCGATCAAAGCGACAACAACGAATGGGGCGTCAAGCGCGGCGACGTAGTAACCTTCTGGAAACCCCACAAGCCCTCTGAGATGGGTATTAAACGCGTGGTAGCGGTTGAAGGCGACACCGTATATCCCGTTCGCGGCTACGCTCTCGACCCCGCAGCGCATGCAGCCAGAGTGCAAGGGTCGCCGGATGGGCTTGCGGATTACGACGCTGACTCGGTTGTTCCCGAACAGCAGCAGCGGGAACTGGGCAAGGTGGTGGTGCCGTATGGGCATGTGTGGATTGAAGGGGACAATTGGCGGAAGAGTCTTGATAGTAATGATTTTGGGCCGATTAGTAAAGGGCTGATTCAGGGAAAAGCAGTCAAGGTGTGGAGGGATTGGTTTGGGCTGTTGGATGTGGGGGATGAGAGAAGGAAGCGGGAGAAGGGGATGAGGAGTAGGGTTGTGGAGGGACGGAGTGAGATTCCTGCAATCTTCTTGGAGTGAGAATGGTTAAAGGATTTTTGTGTGTTTCAAAGGTATAGGGTGCGGGATGGGTAAAATACCGGGAATTGGGTTCTAGGTATGTTTTATGAAGTCCCTTCTCATCGCTCGGGTTCCAATACTCAGGCCACCAGGAGAATCTCCATTTCGGCGCATACCACATCCGCTACGCTTTCAGTGGTCGTATTCCCACCAAGGTATCTGCTCTCTATACCACGTCCAGTGACGTTTTCGATGGCCTCAACAAGTACATCGGCTGCCTTGTCCTCAACAACCCATCACACCATCTCGACAGCGCTCCAATGGGGTTCGTAATGCCTCCGCCAGCATTGCCGAGGTCAGAGCTACGAGTCAGCGCAAGTAAGCTTGGGTTCTTATTTGAAGGGTCAAGACTACGCAAAGGAGTTGTGCCAGTTGATCCACTAAGTGCCGATGCAAGATCCGACAGGATATTTGCATGCAGATTGCTAGCGGCGATTGTGTCAAGGGATGAGGGGTGCAGAGTCATGGGGGCCGGCATTGCTTGGACGAGCAGGTCTGCCTGCACCTCCTCACACTCTTTTGCAACCTCTTCAAAAACTTTGTTTCAGAGCGCCATACCGTAGTTGTGAATATTGCTCTTGGTTAGCTCGGTCAATCTCTTGCGTGGTTGTGACCGAACTATCTCTCCAATGCATAGATCAAGATCCGCTCGGTCCCGGTCTTGGTACATATGGTCATTTCGGTAGCTACTGCGTATAGACCACCGTAATAAGAGGATACTTCCCTAGCCTAGGTAACCGCCTTCGCTATTCTCTTGGATGATCATCTAGTCAAGGTCGGTGGGTGTACAGTTTATCAGTGGAGAGGTAGTTCCTAGGAGAATCCGCTTAGGCCTCACCTTGACGTAACAATCTAGCGACTGAGCTATAGCCTAGAGTCAAGAAGCTGGTATACTACAATCTAGGACGCGAGGCCAGCCTGTCGTGCTAGAGGAAAAAGTGTAACAGTGTTTGGGCTGGATAGGTTCGTTAAAATAATAACACATACGCTCTCTTTGAGCAGACGTAAAGCGCTCTAGTCAAAGGTAGTACAGTGGGATAGAATGGTTCTAAGAGTAGACGGTAGCGTGCTAGGCACACGGACAATAGCTTGTATAACCTGAGAGCTAATAGCGTCTCTAGGGAATACCGGCGGTGCGGTATATAGCGACTGCAGTATAGACGTAGAAGACCTTAGCTAATATTATCTTCTTAAGTATAATAGATATAAAAAACTTTTGTATAAGTAAATTATAGAATATAGCAATATCTATATTTCACATAGAGAAAGTGTACTAGTAGGTGTAATAATAGGCAAGATATTTAGCTTTAGGCGAAAATGAGGATGTGGTGGGCTACGCCCTTTATAGCGGCGCTGCGATACGTGTGCGCGCCGATATCGAGTATATATCCAGCTACCAAGACAATAGGATAAGCTTGTTGTCTTATGCCAACCTTTTGGTCAAGTGGGCGGTACGAGTAGCTGCGTACTAGGTCGGATTCGGCCCACCCATTACAGAGGAGACCTAACTTCTAGCACAGTGGGTTACCCCATAACTTCTATAGTATAAGACTTATTAAGGTACTCTTACTATATAAAATATAGATATTCCTAGGCCTTTTGCCCAACAGATCAGCCAATTTAAGTCCTTATAATCGAGAAGATAATCGCGATTTTGAGATCCTAATGTGGAGACCCATTTACCAGCCTACATTCGCCACGCTACTTTAACCCTACCCCGCTACGCCAAGGCTGGTGCATTCACTAGAGCTTACCGCCTTAGCTAGACCATCTAGCCAACATTAAAAGCGCTGGCTACTGCTCTACTCTCTTACTTACTATTATCTTTCCTTCATCTCCTTCTCTTTCACATATATTCATACATACTCCACAATGGCAGCTGCAATCCCTCCAGGCGGAACCTTCTTCGACACGCTCAACAAGAGTTTCGTCGATGTCAACATTGACGAGTCCAATGATAAAGCTATCAAGACGACCGACTTTCTTCAGGCTGCCGAGAGCTTGACTACCCTATTCGATGTCTTAGGCGGAGTAGCTTTCAAGCCCGTCAAGAGTGACATGGCTGGCAACATCAAGGTGCGTACCAAGTGAACCAACTCAACACCCATACCCATACCAACACACAGGACAGAAAATCCAAGACAGACAGCTCGCTGCCCCGGAACTCTCCGAGACCCTCCAGAATCTTGTCCTCAACGAGCTCAAGGAGAAGAAGCACACTGCCACGGAAGGCCTTGTATGGCTGAACCGGTATGCACCTCTCTACCAGCTCCACAGACGGTCTACTAACGGCCTTCTAGTGGCCTAGACTTTACTGCCCAGGCTCTCCGTCACAACATCACCGACCCATCCGCAGAGCTTGCCCAATCGTTCCGTGAGGCCTACGGCAACACCCTCAAGCCCCACCACTCGTTCGTCGTCAAGCCTGTTTTCAGCGCCGCCATGAGTGCTACCCCATACCGCGCCGACTTTTACAAGAAGCTGGGAGACGACGATGCCAAGGTCCAGGCCGAGCTGGAGAAGTGGCTGACTGCGCTGGAGAAGGATGTCGCCGTCCTCAACGAGTTCCTTGCCAGGAAGGAGGCCAAGTGGTAGACGCATAGCTCCCACCTACATGTGACCACGACAAAAAGTGAATGATTTCAATGAAGATTGGCCAGCGCTACTGAGGTGCTATATAGCATGATTGTGATGGCAACATGGATAGTTGTTATACACTGCATGGCCCAGCTCTTGTCGTCTGCCTATTGTGATGTTTGACCCATCATCCGCTTCAGCCAGATTTCCTCCTCTGAAACACAAACAGCGCCTCGTCCTTGCCCGCAAAACTCGGCAGCGGCATCCTCAACACAAGCTCAAACGCACGCAAATTCTTCTCCACCCACTCATCCACCACGACATGGGTAAAGCCCGTAAATCCATTGCCATTCTGCGTTCCCGCAACCACAATCGTATCCCCCTCAAACGCCTTCATCATCGGCCCGGTAAATTCGCCGGTAGCCTGCGGATACACAAGCAACAGCACACACCCTTTGCCCCCACCATTCCTCATCAAATACTGCCTCCCATCCATCTGGATCGTATCTCCCACCCACAGGACCCTGTACTCGCTCCGCTGGTTGTCCACAGCCCGCACATCGAGCGCCTTGGCCGCCCCGATATGCGCCACGGGGAAATGGCGAAGCATGTACGTCCAGTACCCACTTCCGGAGCCCATGTCGAGAATCGGGCGCACGTCCTCTTTGCTTGGACGTGCGGGCTGTGCGAGTTTCGCCAGGACGTGCAAGGCGGCGTACGAGGGGACGACGCAGCCGAAGTGGTGGTAGAAGAGGGGGAGAATGTGATGGCTCATCTTCGTCCCGACGGTTGCGGGCGTGGGACCGGCCCACTCGAGCTCGTTGCAGGAGTAGATCCAGAGGTCTAGGTAGGGGTTTTTATGCTCGCGGTCCTTCTTGCTGGCGAGGAGGCTGGAGTTTGGGGGCGTGGCGTCGAGGTAGCGGGAGGTTAGGTGGCTGGCTATTCTCTGGCGGAGAGAGTTTGCTTTTGAGCTTTTGAGGAGGCTGGTGAGGGATTTGGGCAGGGAGGTGGATGGGGAGAAGAGTGAGGTGTAGGCGGTTATTTCGTCGGGGGTTGGGTAGGTCTGGGGTGGGTTAGAATGGGGGTGGGCTGTTGGGTTTGGGCAAGTATGCAGATGTTGCCTGTCCAAGTGTTTCGTAGAGTAGATACATACAGGTTGACCTTCATCATCCTGATACCATCCGTGTAGCCCATGTTGTCTCTTTGCGTCAATGGCTCGCTGCGTGGCGTGCAGCGTTGTCTCTGCATGCGCCCGGTAGATGTAGTTGTCGGTAGGCGAGATGCCGAAGGCTTCTCCCAAACATCTTGCGAGAGACTTTTCGGTGTGTAGCGGCGAGTACTTTACCTCTGACCAATCAGCCAGGAATGTATCCGGGTTGAAGTTCTTCAGTGCCATGGTGGTTGTCGACCGCACGTGATCAGCGAATGTGTGTGTTCTTGGCCCCACCGAGTAATCCTCAAGAGTACACAACCTCGTCTCCGAGCTCTTTCGGAAACTCGTCAGACTACTCAATTCGGTTGTAGGTAATACACAAAAACTCGTTATCCTCTCCTAGCGCCAGACACTGGGCGCTCGTGTTCTGCGCTCTTCGGCAAATAGCCAATGACGTGTCGCTGATCAATACGTGCCGGCCATCTCGTCATCCATCACTAATCAGCCAAGCGGCTCTTTTCCGTCCCCACATGCGCTCCTCGGCTAGTCCACCTTACTGGATCTTAGTCACGAATTGGAAATGCCCCCATACAACAAGTAAAGCATCGCCATGATGCAGCAACCAAAACCTCGGCTAGGGGGGGGAGGGGGGCCGAGAATATAAAGACACGCAGAGTCGTCGCATAGGTTGAAACCTTCCTTTCGTGATGACAGACACAACATCAAGGCCAAAAGCAACCAGCCAGCATCGCGCTGCTTCTACGCCTGATACCTCGTACTCAACCACCACGAAAACAATCACACTCCTTGTAGCCTTCCTAGCACTCACCCTGGCACTCCCAACCGCCTTCCGCTCCTCCTTTTCTTCTCTGCTTGCAAAACCTACGATTCGCACAATGGCAACTGCAACACCTGCTTGCCTGAAAATCACAAAGCGACCCTGGTCGCAACGCGGCCACGCGGACCACGGCTGGCTCTACACGTACCACACATTTTCCTTTGCCTCGTACTATGACCCCCGGCACGAGAGCTGGGGACCTCTCCGTGTCATCAATGAGGACAGAGTCGAGGCTGGTACTGGTTTCGGTATGTTTTCTCTTCCTTGCCCCCCCCC
>JALPSE010000371.1:0-24253 GCA_030558545.1 Bipolaris gigantea | reverse complement strand
ACATAGCGAGATGCACTCAGCCCGAAGAACCGAAGGCGTAACAACATCGTTGTGAACATGGTCGTATTGAGGTTGAAACCTAGGAGCTGTATGTCACATATCGAACGAGGTACGCTGCAACTAGCTATTTGTGCGTCACGCAACATGTTGTATCTACAATAAATAGTAACTATGTATAACTAGCAAAAGCTATCTAAGACTATCTCCTGGACAGTGTCTAACAGTGCTGTAACATCTTGTGATACTGTAGCAAATATTGACCGCCATGAGTCCAAGCGTTGTTTAGTGTGACCATCACCTAAAGACCCTTGATTGAATCACACGCTAGGCATCTGAGCTGGGGGTGGATCTGTGTATCTTCATCCGAACTGGCGGCTTTGCCCCGCCTGCTAGCCTACTATCTCATTATTGACACGATAATAAACCTATCAAGTGGTGTACATGCAAACAGTGCCTTAATGCTTACTCGGTGCCTACCCGGTGCTACTGCGCTGGCGCAAGTGGCTAAGAACAAAAGTTGCGTTCTATCTACTGTGACGAGATATGAGGGGAACATCTGTATCTCCTAAGTGCCGCGGAGTAATCGACTTTGCTAACATAGCCTTGCTGGGATGGTGCCGGAGAACGGCGGAGAAGTGTTGTAATGAACTAGAGCTGATGCAGTACATTTCGTACTAAGCCAGACACGGGCGAGTGTAGGCGAGAATCTGAGCTATATGAGGACCGGATACTGCACCTAAACTTGAGTGCCCAATAGTGAAAAAGAGTCGGATAACTAGAAGAGTATAAAACGTCTCATGCGCCGACGTCCTCAAGGAACCGGTCTTTCTCGGTAAGGAGTTTTCCGGAACCGAATGCTCGGGATTTTGCTCGGCAAGACTACCTTAGACAGTCACAGTCTATCCGCTCTGTCCTTTACCTGAGAGTTAGGGCCTGTTCGGTTCTGCGTTTTGCGTCTGCGTTTTGCGTTTTACTAACCAGATTTGGGCTGCGTTTTGGAAACGCAGCCGCAGACGCCTTTCTGTTCGGTAAAACGCGCGTTTTTTAAGCACCAACCCTTGCTGCGTTTTATTAGCGTAGCGCTAAGTAAAAAAGCCATGTCTAGTGCTTACTTTACCCATGTATTACGCTGTATTAGGAATAGACAAAACGCGATTCTAAACCGCAGCAAGGGGGGCAGCGGTTGCATCTCAGTACTGTGTTTTCTGCTTATACTAGCTCTAATTGGCTATCTAGATTTCTAAGCTAGTCATGTGACTGTATAATCTATATCCGGTTTAGCCAAACCGCGGCGCTAGCTGGGACCCCCTTACAACAGCGCTATACCCGAATAGGTATCAAAAACGCAGACGCAAAACGCAGAACCGAACAGGCCCTTAGCTGTCAACTACGGTTGAGCCTCATAAGCCCAGAACTGCTGAAGTATCTAGTTGTTTCACTTCCGATATGGGAGAGTGGCCACTAGAACAGCCTTGACTGGATTTAGTGAAAGTTTAATACATCGTCCGTGCAGCCCTGGTTGGAATTCGAAGAAGCTAGGCTATTGAGCTGAGGGTGAGCCGTCCTAACTAATCTTACTCCACTGATTGCCTTCCAGGTCAACAACAGATGTGATCATTACAAGACTTTGCATGGGGAAACAGGAGATGTGCGGGTTGGTATTTAAGGCCCGTGCACCTAGGTACCTATCGTAGCCCGGGGCCAAGAAGCTTTCAGTCAACTATTAGAGCCTAGGTGGGTGAATAAATATCTGAATTCCGTGCGTCCATACCAATGTCTCAGTTCCAAGGCCACCAAAGGAGCTATGATGGTTACTATGTGACAGTTAGCCTGGATAAGGTTGTGTTTTCCCCTCACAAACCCCACTCTTTAATTCTTCTAAAGCTAGGGGGTGTGGGGCCTGCTTACTATACATGTTTTCTGTATCACGCTTTAGTATAAAATGTTATAGTTATCGCGTTGTTATCTAGTGAATGCTACATTTTCCTTCTTCGAATAGAAAGACTAGCACAGCTCTAGCTAATCATACATATTGTTACACGGGGTTGGGTGCTAATACTTCTCTGGCTCGTTCCGGGTTAGGGCGAGCAGGAATAAGACTAGCTCCGTGAGAGTTATCTGGCAATTCGTGTGGAAAAGAGTTATGGATATAACCGGGGTGTTGATAACGCTAATCTATTCGATAGACTAACATGTAGCAATCTTGTTAAGTAAAGTAACTAGTAAGAAAGTACAATTTGAGTTGACCACAACGAGAGTAAATAATGGAATCCATCCATCCTTATATCCTCATTGCTTCCAGTCCAGCCATCCCTTACTTCCCAACCTTCCCTGGGATGGTTGTGATGTCGGGGATGGCTGCCATCCCAAGGCGTCCTGCCATCCCTCGGATGGTCGCTCTTGGCGGGATGGCACATCACGTGACCTGGCCCCGCGATGATCATTACCTTCTGACGTGGACGTCCATAGGCCTTCTGCCATCTCGTCACTTGTCAAGGAGAGAATCCTTCTTGTTACTTGTAACACATATTCGCTCGATATACCCTGTGCGCTCTGTCCCGCACTGTAGCACGCCGATATCAGTAAACGCTTAGACGGGTACACGAATAGATACACTTATGTGGATGAGTTTGCGATCTGGACGCGTGAGAGAGATGGCAATCTCGACCCCGGAGCGCGACCGCGACCGCGACCGCGAAGCGACATCCCTGTCAATCGAGCTACCAGCACCACTGAAAAGGCGCGCAAGAAACACCACTGAGCAAAACGAACACTACCGCAGGCGACCTCTACAGCTAGACCTATCAGCCGACGACTCCGACATCATCCAGATCGAAAGCAGCCAACCTACCCGTTAAGCTAGGAAGAGCACCGCCACCAACAAAGATCTACTTACCGCGTTAACCAAGATCATCCAGCAGCAGAATGAAACGATCCAGAACCTCGAACGCGAAACAAGAGAGATTAGAAAGAACCAGCAAGCTATTATTGACCACAATGTGAAACTTATTGACGAGATCGCTGAGCTGAAGACACGCGTCGATGACCTCGTGGCAACAAATTCCGGTACGCGCATCTGGGCTGAGGTAGCGTCCACAAGCGCACCCGCAGGACTAAACGCCACAGCCGCGCAGCTAGCAAGCCAACAGCACATTAACAGAACTGACCTCGCTTCTATCGACGTGCCTAGCATTACTATAGACATCTCTAGGGCAGATAGCGAAAATGGCAGATTGTCAGCGGGAACGGTCAGAGCAGCTGTGGAAAAAGAGATGCGCACAATGGAGAACGGGGAAAACTGGCGATGCCGCGCGGTCACCGTCGACCATGCGACCCAGAGCCGGATCAGGATCGCGTGCAGAGACGAAGACGAGCACCAGCTAGTTAAGAGAGCAGCAGAGAAGATTGGCGCAGGCTCGCGCGTATTGCGTGATGAGCTCTACCCAGTCAAGATCGACAACGTCAAGAGGACAGCAGTGTTGGACGAGAAAGATGAGATTAGAGCGGGAGCAGCAGAAGCTTTCGGAGAAGAGAATGGAACGACAGTCGCCAAGATTGCGTGGCTCAGCAAGAGAGACGTCCCCAAGGCGTACGGATCTATGGTGGTGTACATGACTAAGAAAAGTGACGCAAGGAGACTTATCGCAGAAGGCTTCTTCCACGCGGACGGAGAGTCTGGCACAATAAGCGCGTTTGAGCAGCGACCACGGCCAGGGCAGTGCTACAACTGCCAGGAGCTCGGCCACAAAGCATATCAGTGTCGAAAGACGCAGGAATGCGGGAGATGCGCGAAAGAGGGCCACCACCACAAGAGCTGCAGCGAAGCAGTGATGAAGTGCGTGCTGTGCGGAGGACCGCACGAGTCGTTTAGCAGAAACTGTCGTATGCTATACCCGCCTCAACATGAATAGAGCATTCCGCGTAATCCAGCTTAATGTTAGAAAGCAAGGCGAAGTACACGATAGTTTGATGAATAATGAAGAGCTGCAAGACGTGTCGGTGGTAGCTATCCAGGAGCCACATGCACGGAGGATCGAGGGTCGGCTACTGATGACGCCCATGTCCCACTACAAGTGGACCAAGATGGTGCCATCGACGTGGCGAGAAGGAAGGTGGCCGATACGGAGCATGCTGTGGGTGAACAGAGAGGTAGAGGCGGAACAGGTACGGGTAGAGTCGCCGGACTTGACAGCAGCGATCATCCGGCTACACGAGCGTCGGGTGTTGGTGGTGTCGGTGTATATACCAGGAGGAGACCAGCAAGCACTGCGAGACGCATGCAGCAAGCTAGATATGGTGATTAAGGATGCAAGAAGAAGGGCCGGCACGGTGGTGGATGTGGTGCTGGCTGGAGATTTCAATCAGCACGACCAGCTGTGGGGAGGAGAGGACGTGACGCTGGTCAGACAGGGCGAGGCAGACCCGATCATCGATCTGATGACAGAACACGCGCTCAGCAGTATGCTTCCGCGCGGCACCAAGACATGGCAGTGCGGAGACTATGAGACGACAATCGACTTAGTGTTAGCGTCAAAAGAGCTGGCAGACACGGTACTAAGATGCGCTGCGCATGACACCGAGCACGGCTCCGACCACCGAATGATCGAGACGGTCTTCGACAGCTCCGTACCAGTGGCGCAGCAGGGAGAGCGGCTCCTACTCAAGAACGCACCGTGGAAAGCAATTAACGATAGGATCGCCAGAACGCTCAGCGGGACTCCGCCAGCGGGCACGACGCAGCAGAGGACCGACAGACTGATGGCGGTAGTGCTGGAGGCGGTGCACGCACTAACACCTAGGGCTAAGCCATCACCATACGCGAAGAGGTGGTGGACGCAGGACCTGACACAGCTACGCCGCATCTACACGCACTGGAGGAACCGAGCGAGAGCCGCAAGGCAGTCAGGAGTTGTTAGGCCGGACCTAGAGGAGACTGCAAAGGGAGCGTCAAAGCAGTACCATGATGCTATTCGACAGCAGAAGAGAAAGCACTGGGATGACTTCCTGGCAGACAACGACAATATCTGGAACGCGGCCAAGTACCTGAAGGCGGGCAACGAGGCGTTTGGGACAGTCCCAGCGCTTCGCAGAACGGACGGTACAACTACGAGCGACCATGAGGAGCAAGCTGAGGAGTTGCTCAGCACCTTCTTCTCTCCACTTCCTAGCAGCATCGACGACGAGGGAGCCAGGCCGCAGAGAGCACCCGTGGAAATGCCGGCCATCACGCTCAAGGAGGTGGAAAGGCAGCTGCACGCCGCCAAGTCATGGAAAACACCTGGAGACGACGGACTGCCAGTCATCGTATGGAAGCAGGTCTGGCCGGTAGTGAAAGACCATGTGCTTGCGCTATTCCGACAGTCGCTAGAGGAGGGAGTGTTGCCCAGCCAATAGAGACACGCTAAGATTATACCACTTAACAAGCCAGGCAAGGAAGACTACACCATCGCAAAAGCATGGAGGCCGATCTCACTGTTAGCTACCCTAGGAAAGGTACTAGAGTCTGTGGTGGCAGAGAGGATCTCGCACATAGTAGAGACATACGGGCTTCTACCCACTAATCACTTTGGAGCGCGCAAGCAGCGATCAGCCGAGCAAGCACTCGTGCTGCTCCAAGAACAGATCTATACCGCGTGGCGAGGCCGCCGGACAGTTAGCTTGATCGGCTTCGATGTCAAAGGAGCGTACAATGGGGTGTGCAAGGAAAGACTGCTGGAGAGGATGAAAGCACGAGGCATACCGCAGAAGCTGCTGAAGTGGGTAGAGGCATTCTGCTCAGAGCGCATTGCGTCAATCCAGGTCAACGGACAGGCGTCTAAGGTCCAAGAACTGCCACAAGCAGGTCTACCGCAAGGGTCTCTGTTGTCGCCAATTCTGTTTCTCTTCTTCAACGCCGATCTGGTGCAGCGACCTATCGATACGTACGGAGGCGCGATCGCGTTCGTTGATGACTTTACTGCGTGGGTTACCGGCCCGACGGCGCAAAGCAATAGGGAGGGCATCAACGCCATTATCCAAGACACACTGGACTGGGAACGGAGAAGCGGAGCGACGTTTGAAGCAGAAAATACGACCGTCATCCACTTTACTCGCAAGGCGTACAAGAGTGCCACGGAGCCCTTCATTATCAAGGGGCAGAGCGTCTCGCCTAAGGACCACGTCAAGATACTCGGCGTGCTTATGGACGCCAGGCTCAAGTACCACAAGCACATTGCAAGAGCAGCCGCGAAGGGACTGGAAGCAGCACTGGAACTTAGGAGACTAAGAGGGCTCTCACCCACAGTAGCACGACAGCTGTTCACGGCTACGGTCGCGCCGACAGTGGACTACGCGTCGAACGTGTGGATGCACGCCTACAAAGACAAGCATATAAGACCTATTAACAGGGTGCAAAGAATAGGTGCACGAGCGATCGTAGGGACGTTCAGTACGGTAGCAACATGGGTGGCAGAGGCAGAAGCGCATATCCCAAGTGCACATGAGCGGTTCTGGAAGCGGGCAGTCAAACTGTAGACCGATATCCACGCGCTGCCTGAGACGAACCCACTGCGAAGAAACACATCGCGAATGCGAAAGTTCAGAAGGCAGTATCGCTCGCCGCTGTTCTAGGTGGCAGAAGCGCTTAAAGACATAGAGATGGAGCAGATGGAGACGATCCAACCGGGTGTCCTAGCGCCATGGGAGCAGAGAGTGCAGACCGTAGTCGAGAACGCGGCACAGGAGGTAGGAATGAACTGGGCGGTACGCATCGCGGTAAGCAGCTCAGCGCGGAACGGAGTAGTCGGAATGGGTGGCGCGATCAACATACAGAACAACGAAAAACAATCTTTCTCCGTCACACTAGGCAAGAGAGAGGAACAGAATCCCTATACAGCAGAGCTGGCAGCAATGGCCAAGGCACTGAGCAGACTGCCGAAGCTGAGGTATCGCAGCATCGCGCTCATAATAAGAAATAAGGCTGCTGTGCTTACACTTAGAAGACCGCGGCAGCAGTCTGGGCAAAGCTATATAAGCGAGTTCTACAAGACTGTACAGACACTAAGAAGAGACGGCAATATAGTGACAGTGCTATGGCTACCTGTAAGCGAAGAGAGCGAGCTCGCAAGCCTCGCCAAGCAAGAGGCGAAAACAGCAACTAGGCTAACTGCTACGGTACAGACACAGCTTCCTAGAATGCGGTCAACTACGCACAATATTGCACGTAAGCAAGGCGTAGCCAAGAAGGTGCCAGCAGACGTAGGAGCATACTCTAAACGAATCGACACGGCACTGCCAGGAAAGCATACGCGGCAACTCTACGACGGGCTTTCGCGGAAAGAGAGCAGCGTGCTTGCCCAGCTTAGAACAGGCATGGCACAGCTGAACACGTATCGACACCGAATTAAAGCTTCAGCGACAGACCAATGCGAATGCGGGCAGGCAGCAGAGACGGTAGAGCATTTTCTATTCCGCTGCCGAAAGTGGACGGCACAGCGGACAGAAATGCTACAGTGTACGCAGATAAGCAGAGGAAATATGTCATTCTACCTAGGCGGCAAAGCAGCGACGGACGACGCGAAATGGGCGCCAGATATGGACGCAGTGCGAGCTACGATACGATTCGCAATAGCAACACGGAGACTTAACACAAACTAATATCTAACTAACTACTAAGTAAATCTCAGCTACTAACATAAACTCATTAGCAGGCTCGTGTAACTAGCAGCAGACAGCGCTTCAGCTGCCGAAGATAGGACGCTGAACACTTAGAGAATCTCATAGAGATGCCGACTCTGAGCCAGTCTGCCACCAGCAATACTAACCTACGAGCACTTAATGAGGAGCGATCGTAGATAGAGAAGAGGCGTACTAAGGTATTAAGTAAGGGCTTAGATTTAGGCGATAAGCTATATAAAGAAGTAGGCTAAAGAAAACATATGGGCTAAGGAGACCAAGACGTAGCATAGGAAGTGTAAAGCTAGACTAGCGTTAGCAGCCCTTTCGGCTCGGCCGCCGGGCGTAAATAAATTGTGTGTGTGTAGCACGCCTCCCCAAGTCTATTGCACTAGTATCTTTTTCCCAGAGAAACATGGCTCCCAGAAGTGCTGCTGCAGAGCGAGCTCCGCTACAAGAGTGGTTTGTCATCTGCCCGGACTTTGATGGTGTGTTGGAGAAACGGCTCAAAGTGCGGCCCGAACACCTCAGTCGACTGAAACAGGATCCGGATGATTTCTGGCTGTGGGGCGGTAGGTTATCTCTTCACCTACGTGACGGTCGCAATTATAGATTCACACACTAATATGTAAGGCGGTAGGGCCTATGCTTGAAGAGCCGATCCAGGAAGGCGAGTCTACGCCGCCAAAGATGAAGGGCTCCTTCACTGCGAGTCTAATGAACAGTACAACTAAAGCTGCATAACTCTGAAGAACTAGAGAAAGCTAGATACATGTGTACTAAGATGGATGGACCGAATAATACTAGGCGGTACACATGGCCACAGAGATACGAAGCCCCACCGGTACCGGTAGTGTTTCTGACCCCATCTTTGTTAGTTTGAGGCCGCCGGCCGCTAGATTGGCTGGTGCAATCTTGAATCCAGTCTATTTAACTGACAGGATTCACACGTAGCTACATAGTAGTAAGTTGAAAAGTAGCTTGCAAGGAGCTAGACTTAAGGGGATGTAGCTGATAGCAGGGGTGGACAAAATAGGCCTGTATTTGACACAGAAATGGCTATCTGCTTATGCAGTTATTTATCTACTTGCCGGTTAGAGATTTATTGGTAGGGACCTGACCGCTGTTCGAGCGAATCGCAGATTCTGGGTGCATAGGACCTCACCCAGAATCTGAGACTTACCGAGACGATACCAAAGCACATTCAGCCCGTTACAATGTCAGGGTAGCTGGTTCGGTTTGTTATATTAGTACAGTCCTGAATAGTCAATTCGCCACTGAGACTGCCCGGAAACAGGCCTGCTATCTTCATCCTGGAGCCATTCCTAGATATAGTAAAACTCGGAGGGATATGCATGTAACCAGACCTAGTCTACACGTCGGACAACCCCGCATGTAGTGAGCAAGCTGAGACTTCAAGGGTCTGCATGTGCATGAACTAAGACTTCTATACGCATGTAAAGAGGACAACAGAGATACATCACTACGTACTTCAGTCGCGACCTGTCACCGCCACTGTCGAGCACAAAAAAAACATCTGTTATCCTTCTTCCAAGATGTTCCTTACGTGTTCGGATGGGCAAAGCCCAATGATGAAATACGGTGGCCGAGTTCAACTCTTCCCTTTCCTAGAGCGACAATGGCCGAACAGGGTTCTTGAGACAGCACCAGTACTATTTTCTACGGATTTACGAGACGGGAATCAATCCCTTCCGAATCCCATGGTTGGTATTAAAGAAAACTTACGAAGACTATGTGCTGATCGCAAGCTAGACGTTTGAGCAAAAGCTCTCGTTATATAAGCTCCTTGTGTCAATCGGATTTAAGGAGATTGAAGTAGCCTATCCATGCGCTAATCAAGTTGAATTCGATTTTGTCCGATATCTGATTGAGACACCTGGTTTGATACCTGATGATGTTCTGATCCAGGTCATCACGCCATGCCGAGATGAGACGATCAAAAAAGCGGTAGAGAGTGTCCGTGGTGCAAAGCAGG
Organism: Bipolaris gigantea; assembly: GCA_030558545.1. NCBI lineage: Eukaryota > Fungi > Ascomycota > Dothideomycetes > Pleosporales > Pleosporaceae > Bipolaris > Bipolaris gigantea. The sequence continues at coordinate 14,604 of JALPSE010000371.1, read as the reverse complement.
CCATCATTCTCACTTATTTGCCTAGCAGCGATAACTTTCGGAACACGGTGCTAAACATATCAGAAGATGAATGGGTAGAGCACGCTCGTCGAGGAGCAGCTTATGCCCGTTCTATCACCAAGGAATCCGACGATCCGACAATTCGGAGCACCCGGTGGACATTCAATTTTGCTTTTGAAGACTTTGCAAACGCCCGAATAGAAGCTATCATACGTTGCACTGAAGCTATCTGAGCTGAGTGGAATCCGTCCAGAGAGGAAAAGATGATTATCTGCGTGCTATCTAGCATGGAGGCCTCCACTCCGAACATATTTGCTGACCAGGTTGAGTATCTATCCCGAAACATCTCTCACAGAGACACAATTCGCCTTACTGTCCACACGCACAACGACCGCGGTGGTGCCGTGGCATCGGCCAAACTCGCTAGTCTAGCCGGAGCCGACCGGATCGAAGGGTGCCTGTTTGGAAATGGAGAACGTGCTGGCAATATAGATTTGGTCGTGTTTGCGCTGAATATTCTCACCCAGGGCATCGACCCTGGTATTGATCTGTCCCGTTTAGACGAGATCCGCAAGGTCTGCGAAGATATTACCGGAATACCTGTCCACCCCCGCACACCCTACTCTGGGGCATATTATCTAAAAGCCTTCAGCGGAACTTATCAAGACGCAATCTCTAAGGGTATCTAGCTCCGCACGTCAGCCGCCAAGAAGGCCGGACCTAGTGCAGTATGGCCGGCTTGGCGCGTCCCTTACCTTCCGCTTGACCCAACGGACATTGGACGCTCGTTTGAAGATGTCGTGGGTATCAATAGCCAGAGTGGAAAGGGTGGTGTAGCCGGTGTTATAAAGTTGGGGCTAGGACTAGACCTGCCACCTAAGCTTGCACACGTGTTCTCTAAAGCAGTCAAGGATTGGTCTATTCGATTGGACCGCGTATTGTCATCTGAAGAGGTTTGCACGGCATTTCTCAGGGAATACCAGATTCAAAGTGCTGCTGAAAGGTCGACTGATGACGTGATTCAGACAGTCCTGCATGCAGAAAACACACTTGTTGCTGGCCTGGGTCAACTATTTGATTTGCCAAGCCTTTCAGTAACGATTACCTCCCACAACCTTATTAATAGGTTTGCGAGCTATGCCGCTAGCTATGCCGCTTACGCAGAAGTTAGCCCTGAAGAATCAAAGCCAAGTCTTTGGGGAGTCGGTCTAGGTGCAAGTCTACAACAAGCAAAGTTGTGTGCTGTTATATCGGCGCTTTGTGTAAGTGGTAGTTAATCCATTAACTGTTTATGAAGAAAATAGCTGATCTATCTAAAGGTTGGAGAGTATATGCAAGATGCTTTGCCAAATCGCTTTGCACAGCCTAAACCCATTACAGAAAGCGGCCTCTCCTTCCCCAAAGATGGTTACGTTGGGAGCGATTAGATAGCCTGTGTAACCTCGCGTGCGTTTAAAGTATACTATACTTTCTTCCACAATGCCATGCCCAGATTTCGTCTAGTGTTCAAGTTGAAATCATTTCCCAAATATCGAGGGATTCTAACTAGTAGATGTCTTGTAGCCAGATCCGAGATTGAGTTAAGCTGAAGTTTGAAACAGCGTTTTATGGAACATAGGGCCCAGTTCTGGTCATCAGGGTTGTTATGAAGCGTGGTGGATAAAGAACCAATCGTTTTCAATTCTAGTGAGTCGGAGACATGCATAAAGTGTTTAAGACGATAATCTTCCAGTAGACATGGCCCTTTACACCTAGTCACAGTTGAGGGCACCAAGTTCTCATTGTTAGCCATTGACTTCATAGCAATAGGCTTCGGAGTCTATGAACGAGTGATGTGTGCTATCAATTTTGCCTCCTTCTACAAGTATATATTTTTACAACGCACCAATGAGATATCCTAATTCAGATGGAGTAGATTATGTGATTTCTAGAATATCTTTTTTACCCGTATGTGAGTTGTGGCCAGTCTCTTTGCATCTACTACAGTGCGCCAGAGTCTGGCGGCTGACACTCGATCGCTCTCCTTCTTGACGCTCTTCATGAGCAATCTGCTGATCAGCCTCACGATGACCGAGTAGATCCTCTCTAGCTCCCTTTGTTACCATTCATTACTTCTGTATCCGCTTTCTTTTACGCTGCCTGCGCTTCGTTGCTACCTCATTAGCCCTCTTAAGGCTAGCGATCCGATCGCGCATCAGCTCAGCTGAGAGTATCATTACCTCTGCCCCCTTCTTAAGCTGGTCAATTGCTGCGACAATTGAAGCCGGCGATGAGCCTTGATGCCGCTGAACGCGATTACGTATTAACGTCGATTGGGCTTCAAGCTCGCGCGTGTTGCTAGGCGTACGAGCCTGCTAGAGAGCCTCTAGAACAGCTAGTGGAGTAGGTGTACGCAGCTTTATATCAAGCTTTAATAGAACTACGTCTGGCTGGAGAAGAACGAGGCCTGCACCTCAAAAAGCCGAGCATATATTAGCTGGCGTGAAGGATCGATTAAAAGCTGCCTTAAACGCTGGTAGAAACTCGAGCTTGGTGATGTGGTTGATGTGATGGCGGATTAGGTTCTCCACCTCACGGCTGTACGCGCGCTTCAATGGCGAGAAGCAGCCAACGTCAAGAGGCTGGAGTAGATGAGACGAGTGCGGCGGCATACAGAGCGTGTATATATTATTCTCCTTGCAGAGCTCTTGGAACTCAAGAGACTGGTGGCTCTTATAGCTGTTAAGAATAAGCAGGCGGCGTGCACCTATAACACGAGTCTTCGTGTAGGCATTAAAGTGCTTTAGCCGTACAATACCTAGCTCGTTGTTAGTCCAGCCACTGTCGCTGACTGCGGTCGCCCAGTCGTGTGGGATATCTGCCTCCTCGTACCAGGTCGATAGGTGGTGCTGGCCAGCGAAGACAAGGAATGGTGGGACTGACCAGCCAGCTGCGTTGATCCCTGCGATCAGCGTCACCCACTCACGATTGCCTAGCTCAACTGCCTTTGGCCGGCCTTTCCTTTCTAACGCTGTAACGACAAGCTGAGTCGTAATCTTTCTTATTATAAAGCCAGCTTCGTTAAAGTTGTAGACGTCCTCGTCACAGATGCCGTACTTCGCTTTTGTCCGCTTGGCAGAGGTAGATGGCTAGTTGACTCTAATGCGTCCTTCACTGCGCATAGCCAGCAGCTTATCAGCCATATCGCGCACAGCTGCATATGTAGGCGCGAATCTGCGCTGATCTAGATCAAGTATTAGCTAACAGATACCTCCTCTTCTAGCTGGGTCAGCTTCTTTGAGTTAGGCTAGCAATCGCGTCGCGCAGGGACACCAGTGCATCAGCGGCGGATTGTTCATCCAGACATGCTGTAGATAGCAGCAGCACTCCGACTACTTAGGGTCTTCTTAGCATCGATTGGGGAGATAGCAGGCTGAATATTTGATTCATATGAAGCTGATAGAGTAGCGCTGCGCTTAGTCATTGTACGATAAGATGGGAGAGATATGTAAGTTTGGTGGGATGCGACGCTCGCCCGTGGAACACCTTACGACTTTGCTTTGTGGGTATTCGGCGCATTGTTAATATCATGCGCGGAAATAGTATGTTATGGCATGTTCTCAGAGGAGGGATTGTCATCTTCGTACCAATCAAGCGCTGAAGTATTTATCTCGAGGTCTAGAACTCACATCATTCATCACGAATTCTCTATCTTAGTGTGGACACCAATAGCTAGATTCATTTCAATTAAAATTATTGCTTAGTTTCCGAAACTCATCTCATCTCATGTTAAAAACAACCAGCGTCCCGCTTAGCCACATGTTATGAAGTAATCAGACCAAACGCTCAAAGAATAGGGAAGAAAAAGATCAAAAGACGAAGCAAACTTGTCTCCATATATCATCCTTTCCACCATTCAAGTGGCTCCTTGAACTCCTCTCCCTTGTTTGTCTTGGGAACAGGCTGTGCGTAGATCTTGACTGGCCTCCGACCATGTCTCTTCAGATAGCCGCTACCATCCAGCCATGGCCAGAGAACTGTGCGCTTCTGCTCGTGCTTCTCGATCTTGTCAATACTGGTCATGGTCAAACTGATATCGTCCAGTCCATTGACAAGGCAGGGTTTCCTAAACTCCTTAATATCGAATTTGGCTAGCTCGGTACCATTAGTAGCGCGGATGATCTGGTTAAGCAGATCAACTTCAATCTCCTTGCCGGCACCCGCTTCGTTAGTAATACGCTGAATAGTGATGGTATCTTCGACGCGAATAGGAAGCATGCTATTCTTGAATATATTGTTGAAGAAGATGTTACTAAAAGACGGGGCGATGATGCATTTAATGCCGAAGTTAAGTAAAGCCCAGAGCGCGTGCTCTCAACTGGACCCGCAGCCAAAGTTGGGTCCAGTACAGACTAGAATCCTAGCGCTGCAGTAAGATTCCTTGTTCAGGACAAATAACGGGTTTTCCTTGTCGGTGCCAGGCTCGTAGTGCTAGGCATAGAAGAGGGCGTTGCTAAGGCCGGAGCGCTTGATTATCTTGAGAAATTGCTTAGGAATAATAGCGTCGGTGTCAACATTTACAATATCTATGGGCGCTGCGTATCCCCGGAGAGTTTTAAACATCGGTATACCGAACGGGACGTATCCTGTGCTAGCCGTGTTAGAAGTAGTGTGTTGGGGTTCTGAGGTGGGCTGGTCCATGATTTTATAGGAATTCTCATGGCTGGTGGGGGGCTCGACATAGGCGTCAAGTTCGATCTTTGGCGAGTTCTTGGCCTGCCCTAAGGTTTGAAGCGCGAGTTTCCGTATATCGGTTAGATTTCCTACAATGGCTGCAGCTGCTGCTATAGCGGGCGACATGAGATGGGTTCGGCCACCAGCACCTTGTCGGCCTTCAAAGTTACGGTTTGATGTTGAAGCACATCGTTCATCGGAAGAAAGAATATCGGGGTTCATGCCCACACACATTGAGCATCCAGCTTCTCTCCACTCGAATCTGGCATTAGTAAAAATCTTATCGAGGCCTTCGACCTCCGCCTGCTGCTTAACTAGTCCAGATCCAGGCACGACTATTGCACGCTTGATTTTGGGAGCGACCTTCTTGCCATCAACAATGCGTGCAGCAGAACGCAGATCCTCGATTCGAGCGTTGGTGCAAGACCCAATGAATATCTTTTCTAGAGCAATATCCTGCATATGGGTACCAGCAGTCAACCCCATGTACTTGAGCGCGCGCTCACAGGCTTGTTTCTTAACCTCATCTTGGAAATCATCAGGGCAAGGGACTACACCAGTAATTGGAACGACCTCCTGGGGCGAGGTACCCCACGAAATGGTAGGGGCAATGTTCTTTACATCGATCAGGACCTCAGTCTCGTACTTGGCACCTTTATCTGACTTCAGGCCGAGCCAGTAGCTGCATGCTTTATTCCACTCTGGACTCTCGATCTTTGGCACGAGAGGCCTTCCCTTTAGGTAGTTAATGGTGGTCTGATCTGGTGCAATCATACCAGCTCTTGCTCCTCCCTCGATGGACATGTTGCACATGGACATGCGCGCTTCTATGCTCAAGCCGCGAACAGTCGAGCTACAGAACTCGATAACAGCACCAGTCCCTCCAGCAGTGCCAATCTTCCTAATAATATGCAAGATAACGTCTTTGCTACTAACGCCAGGTCCTAACTCGCTATTCACTTGGACTCTTATGTTCTTACTCCGCTGTATAATGATGGTCTGTGTCGCTAACACGTGCTCGACTTCACTTGTACCAATATCAAAGGCGAGGGCACCGAAAGCGCCATGTGTGGAAGTGTGGCTGTCACCGCAGACGACTGTGCTTCTAGGAAGCGTGAAGCCTTGTTCAGGTCCAATAATATATACAATACTCTGCCTTTTATCATTAAGACCAAAGTATGCGAGATCGAAAGCCTTAACGTTCTCTTCGAGAGCTATGTATTGTAACCGTAAGTCGGTCTCCTTGATAAACTTCTCTGGCGTAGTGAGGTATTTCTGCGAATTTGTGGGTACGTTCTGTCCATGTTAGTGGGCAAACAAATCGGATGGACTCGGTGATATACATGATCTACTGTGGCAAGGGTGCAGTCCGGTCTTCGTATTCCGCGACCGGCTTTCCGGAGACCTTTAAAGGCTTGCTGTAGACGTTCATGAGCTTTAAGGAAAATGCAGATTCTAGAGTTTGCATACTGGTGACGTCACTTCGTGGACAAGATGTCGATCTAAAGTTTTGTCAACAGCAAAAAACTTTAGCTTTGCAGCGTCAACCATACTAATATAAAGCAGAACCGTTCCATCCTCCTTCTCTTCAACAATGTGATCCTCAAAGACTTTGTCGTACAAGGTTTGTGGTGGCTTCATAGTAGGTGGCATGGCGAAAATGTTCGGTCTTGGTTATGCAAGAGGATGATAGCAAACGTAGAAAGGTTCGAGATGGGAGAGAAGTAAGATTTAAGAATTTCGGGTTCTTGGCAAGCGCATTTATCGTTATAAAGGACATACCGGTGGAAATACGATGACTCGAAGGCGAACAAGCAAAAAAATAGAGGCTGATATTTAAAGTTAAGGCAAGAAGGGCATATACATTAATTGCGCTACGAACGATGACAGCCCGCTTCGATTCCAGAACTTGGCGATTTGCTCGAGTTCGGTGAGTGGTGATTGGTTGTAGGTTGATATACTATGCAGACAACCTTGCAATGCATCTCCTGTGGTATTGTGAGAGCTGATTGCGGTGCTATGTAGCCGATGACGAGGACTCACGCGTTACAATTCATCGCCGAAGGGGACCAATGAAGGACAACAAGTCGCCATAGTTCAAGACAGGGATATAGATCCAATGAGTTTGATTCATTGAAAGATTCCAAAGAAACCCACAAGGCACAGGGCAAGCCAGTTAACTGGATGCGACCTCGGATGCAATCGGTAACTGGCTGTAACGCGTTAACATGTTCCATTTATCCTATTTTCGGCTAATAACGACAGAGGCTGGTTAAATTTGAAACAACGCTCATACTGAAGGATCACACCCGGCGCATCTCTCTCAAAGTAGTTATGTTATCCGCTTGTTTGCCCGAACGATACACTCTATGCATCCACTTGTTAGACAGGATTCGATCCAAAGTGCTAAGTCCTGCAAGACAGGTGTATTACGATAAGACAAGGCCTTATTGCAGCACATGCACCCCCAGAGTAGCGACACCTATTCGGTCCTGCGAACGGACGGGAATCAACTTACCGACTACACTTCTCTATCCCTGTTCCGTACTAAGATATGTCGTACTTGTACGCATAGAGCCGCACGGTTTGTTTAGCGACAGTGTAGATTGGCGGGTTGTAACCAAGATAAAAACAAATCAATTTCTAACAATGTAGAAACGATTTATAAGAGTAAACTATAATGAGAGTAAATGATATACCCTATCCATCCTTATATTCTTATTGCTTCAGGTCCTGTCCTCCCATTCCACGATGGCCTCCCGGAGGCCACGTCTTGGCAGGATACTATGTCACGTGATTCATGCGACCTGCGCTGATCGTTACCTTAGTGCTCTTTTATCACCCATGGCTCAGTTGGCTTTCAACACTTTGTTGTTCCCTGTTGAGAGAAATTATCCTGCCTTTGTCTGTAACACCACTAAGGCCTATATCATCATCCTGGAGCCCGTTGAGGCAATGCATGCACGGACGAGCTGTTTAAAGACCAATCTCCTTACTTAAATTCCTTTCATCTTCTAGCTATTGTTTCATAAATTACACCTTAAGCAAGAGGTTCTTTTTCTTTCTTGCTGTAGTTACAGAAAGAGTCTTAGAAGAGGTCCAAAAACACTTCTTTAGTCGAAGATGACTGGAAAGATAAACCCGATTCCGCAGAAAAAGGAACTCAGGATTCAATTGCACAGCAGATTCATTATAAATAGATTGTGAATGTTCTCCTTCGCACTGAAAAGTTGCCCAAAAAAAGCCATATTCTGTTTCAGACTTACAGACTGACCAAAATCGTTACGACAGAAAGCGAAGGATAGGATATATCACGTAGAGAGATAGGTAACTGTCCAGGCCAGCTTGATCTCAAATGAGACCGAGTCGGTTAAGACACAACGAACAGACTCTCCGCAAAGAAATCAGCACCAAAAACAACCGAGCTATAGCTTATAGTCACAGTCGGAAGACGCGTGGCACCCACCTAAAAGCTTATCCAATAATAGATAGTTACTAATACAGGATGGCCAATTAGAGTACCAGAGTACGTCCAGGCAAGACATACCCGAATGAGAAAACTAAGGAATGTCGGGTGTAATCCTGGGCAACTCAAAGCCTTAGGATATAGGGGGTATTGTGTCTTATGAATGATCTCCACCTGGAACTCCCTCTCGCACTTCTATTCAACTTCCTGTAGCACGGACGATTGTATGTATTGTGGCACGATACGTGATCGAGCTCAAAAAATCAAGGGGCGACCCGCAATCGAGATAGAATAGAGCTGAAATCCAATCGCTGCAATTGAATTGAGTGAAGGAGGTCTCTCCCTGTCTACGAAAGAAAATCGTAATACAGTACTAGGGCATAAGTTCGGCCTCGCTAGCCGAAACCCCACCATCACTAAAAGTTGATGCCAGTGCACCCACCACTAATATCTCCACCAAAACTACATATTATTTAAATCTAAAAAATATAACTGAATCTCGTGCAACTAGTATTTGGTTTATCAGCCTCGAGCTTGACAGTAGGCGCGGAGACAGCGCGGCATTGACGTAATCAGTGCCTATATTTAGATGCTAGATATCCTGCGCCAGCACTCTTGTAAAGCCTTACAAAAACTATCCTATTATTCCTAGGTCTTATTGTAATTATAGTACTGTAGATAGAAGCGGTCTATATTGCGTTCAAGGATCTGCTAGAGGTGCTTAATAGGGTTAAGATCTAGTAAATAAGCTGGCTAGCTGAGGGGTGTAATCTGGTGGGTGGTAAGGAAATTACGCACAGTATAGGCGGTATATATGCGCGCGTTATTATGTATAAAAAGCTGCGAGGCTCGCCAGTGAGGTAATAGACCTTTCTTAAGAGTCTCAATATAACTTTGGGCGCTGTACCCACCGCGGGGAGCATCTAGATCCCTTTCTATAATTATAAGAGGACTGCGTCGCCCCCGGCCGCGTTCATCCACCTATATAGCCCCCTATACTATCTGCTGCGGGCCCTGGCTGGCACGAGCCTCTATTAACATCCTCCGCTTCCATTTCTCTTCTGGATATCGAAAACACTACTCCTGTATAGCACTAGATCTCTTCTAAACTGAGCATTCGTCTGAGAACTTGACCGTGCGCTGATGCTAAGGAAAACTCCGGTACTGGCATACGAATATATAGCGTCTGCGAGTATGCTGAGGAGTCAGCTTAGGTCGTTTTTTACAGCGGTTTTTAGTAAGATTATAACGCCTAAGGACTTGGTACAATGTTTTATAGCTGGGGGCCTTCGAAGGGGTGCTATCTGGGTATACTAAGATAGCAATATTAGTAAGGTCTTTATATAGTATTTTGGGATCAGCGCGTGCAGCGCGATAGATCAACTTCTGCTGGTGACGCGATAGTATCAGTAGGCGGCCGGAGCGAGGTTTATCTAGAGTAGTGCCAGTCTGGTTGAATCGGGCGTGCAGTTTTCTGATGGCGGAGGGATCGCGGTTGAACACCAGCGCTACCTCTTTAAAGGTAGCGCCCGCGCGCACCATACCAACTGCAATATTGCGTTCTTCAGTTGTTATATTTGGACGTCTGCGCACATTTTGAGATAGCTCCTGGCCGAATCGGCGCGGTGTAGCGTTAGTGGTGGGCATTTAAAAAAAATGGTGGTGTTGATGTTGGTGGTTGGGGGAGCTTACCGAGGCTGAACTTTGGTCTAGTGACTGTATATACCCAGTAATTAGTCACGTGATACTACACCACAGTATCTGTTTCATGTGGTTGCAATACTCCGTTTATCGATGAGCTGATCTACAATGCTCTGTATTTTCGGAAAATATGTACTCGGGCCCCTGAGCTTGACGATAAACATACGCTCAACAATAATTACCAGCGTTCAAACCGTAATAACCCGATAGCTAGTAGTCTTTTATAAAATCGATTCACGAGCGATTATTAAGTGTATATACAAGCTACTATTTACAAGCCCCCAGCTCTATCAGAGTAGTGATTGTCGAGTAAATTGTCGTTGTAGAAGCGCGACAATGGCGATGAATAGCCGACAGAGCTCTCCGAGCTCTCAGCGTCCTGCTCAGCTGTGTGTTGCGTGTCAAACATAGCCACCTCCTCCGCCTGAGCTCTCTCCTGCTGCTGACGTACTTTAGCAGCTGTCGCGTCGCGTGTGGCAGTGTATATAGTATATAGGTCGTAGGGCTGTCAGGCTGCTAGGCCTAACTATGCAGCACCTGTCAGATCGTATATAATAGATCTGCGCCACCTCTCCGCAATAGATCTACTATTAATTAGACGCCAGGAGCTCGGCGCAATTTCTCTAAGCGACGAAATATCATATTGTCGGCGGCCTAACGTACGTTGTGTAGTTGTCCCTTCTCTATGTCGCCTTGCAAACAGCTTACCAACACTTCATATTGTAGATAGCTTAAGCGCAGCAATTAGACGCTTTATAAACTTAATATTGCGCTCTTGGAACTTCCTTTCTATCTCTGTAAGCTCGTCTTGCTCTCTTTCAATTGCCATTTGTCTAGCGTCTTTGGCGTATAAAGGTCCTCCCTCGTTTAGGCGACGTCTATGAACAGCTCTATCACAACGCTCCGCACGAGCAATCTCAGCAGCCTTTGTTTGTTGTAGAGCTTTAGCAAGTCCTTAAGTAGCCTGGGCCATTGCGAGGGCGCCTTTGTAAGTAGTGTCTAGGGCGCTGAGCAAATCGTCGTTAACATCGTAGTCCTCCCAAAGACGCTGTTGCAACTCTGTGAGTTGATTGTTGAGTACGCGTGTCGTACGCGGAGTGCTCTAGTCCTGGAGATCCTCTGGAGCTCCAGCGTTGTCTCTGTATACTTCTGCTGACTATAGATCCACGCGGGGCACCTCGATAAGTCTAACGGCGGCAAGGACGATGTCTGGGGTCCATGGAGCTAGTCCTGTACATTGCCAGCCACTTCGTATTGTGTTGTAGGTAAACGTCTGACGTCGTATTTCATCGAGAGTAGTAAAAAAGTCGTCCTTTGTGATCTCTTTAGCGCCTATACGCGCCGCCCAATCAAGTGTCTTTCCATGATACCATTTCAATGGCTGAAAGCAGCCCACATCTAGTGGCTGTAAAAGATGCGTCGTATGTGGGGGGAGCGCAACTACAAGTATACGATAGAGCTCACAGTACTCTAAAAATTTGCGTGTATCATAAGATCTATGGCTGTCAAGTAGTAGGAGCCTCTATAGACCTTTCGTATGAGCCTTTGTTTGTTTCTCAAAGTGCTGGATCCAATCAAAAGCTGTCAGATCTGTTAAATAGCCTGAGGATGCAGTGCTAATGAAGTAATTGTCAGGGAGGTCAGCTGCCCAGTAATTAAGGATTGATTTGCCTTTGATAATAATCATAGGTGTGATTGAAGAGCCAGATGCAGAGATACACTCTATAAGACTAACAAGCTCTCTATTGTTAGACATCGGCATAAGGGTATCGCGTCCATGTTGCGTGTAGACAGTCTGCCTCTTCGAGATGTCAATCAGGACGCCAGTCTTGTCCATATAGTATAGAGCTTCCCCCTTTATACTGAGTAAGTCTATAAGCTCTTTTAACTGCGTAAACTATTATTTTAAGGCCTCTAGGTCCTATGCCAGCTTACACGTAAGCTTAATTGGCTGGCTTCTTAATCTTATATATTTCGTATGCTGCTTAAGCCAGTGGCGAGCCCAGTCCTGGTCAATGATAGGCGGCTCTGCAGGATCTAATATATCGGTTTTAGAGTTAATGGCGTCCTTAAAGGCTTGCTTTAGAAGGTGGTTAGCTTAAGCCTCGACTATATACTTAGTGACGCCGAAGCCTACGGCGTCGATAGCGTTAAGATAGTATATAAGAGAAGCCTCCTGTACGTCAGAGAGTTTTCTATTTATAGGTGCGCGCGTGAGTCTACTGTTGCCACCATTAAAAGCCCTGTGTAGGCGTTAATATAGAAGGTTGTGCGGTCACGCGTATTCTGAGAGGTTGGGCTTGCGGAGGCGTCTCAGCTTAACAACGGCGTCAGCTATTTCCCTAAATAGAGGATCTCTCGTAACTGGTACGTAGGTGCTCTGGCACGTCGTGGCATGTTTTCTGCTTAAAAGGATTTGTATTTCTTGCTGTAGAGGTCTATGAATAGTGATATTATTGTTGAGCGTATGTTTATCGTTGAGCTCAGGGGCCCTAACCGTGCGAGGGCCCATGCTGCGCATGGGTGACAGGACGCCATCCTTGAGCCCGAGCAGGGTGGGTGGACATGTTGTGCGCACGGACATGTCGTGCGCGCGGGGCCTCATAACCACCTCTCCTTCAGCACCTAATATCTCCACCACCATGAGTAACACTGAGGCTGCACTTGCAGTTATCGAGGCCTTAGACCCTGGAGAGTCTTTTACGTATACTGAAATTGCTAAAAAGTATGGTGTTGTTCGATCTACGCTCGCCCGAAGACACCAAGGTTGCACTACCTCGCGTACGATAGGCTATCAAAACAATCAAATTCTCCACCCTCACCGAGAACAGGCTCTTATAGCCTATATTGGTAGCCTTACAAGAAGGGACCTAACTCATACTCGAGTCATGATGCAGAACTTTGCCTCGCAGATCACTAAGAAGGAGGTGAGCCTTAAGGAGGTCGATCGCTTTATGCATCGCTACCCTGATCGCCTCCTATCAAAGTGGACGATCAGTCTTGATGATAATCGACACAAGGCTGATTCAAGAAAGAATTGTAGCCTCTGCTTTAGCCTCTTATCCGATAAAATCGATCATCATCACGTCGAGGCGCGTCATGTATACAATATGGATGAGAAGGGCTTCTCCCTTGGTGTAGTAGGGCGTTCAAAGAGGACCTTTAGTAAGCCTTTGTACAGGGCTGGAAGGAGGAGGAGAAGTAACATACAGGATGGCTCGCGCGAGTGGATAACGCCACTAGCCTGTACCTGCGTTGATGGATCTCACCTTGAGCCTGCCCTCATCTATCAATCAGGCTCAGGGTCAATACAAAACTTCTAGATACAGGCCCTTGAGGAGAAGACGCATCAGATTCGAATACTCTCATCATCCTCTGGATGGACGAATAATGGGATAGGCTTTGTGTGGCTTCAACAGGTGTTTGTTTGCATGACGAAGGCAAAGGCTCGATCTTCCTATCGATTACTCCTCCTTAACGGCCATGGATCTCACCTTACAATGGATTTTATCAAACACAGTGGTCAAAATAAGATTCTCCTTGCAGCATTTACTCCTCACTCCACCCATACATTACAGCCTCTTGATGTCTGCATGTTCAAGCCTCTCTGGACAGTGTATTCAAACGAGGTTTCGGCCTTCATGGATAGGGGCCAAGGCCTTGTATCCATAAGTAATAGGGATTCTTTACCCCTCTTCTATCAAGCCTGACAGGCCTCCTTCAAGGGGACGGCGATCAAAAAGGCCTTTGAGGCTACAGGCCTCTCGGCCTTGAATCCTGAGATTATACTACAACGTTATGATGATAATCTTTATTCTATTAAGTGACAGTAAGTTATATGTACCAAGTACCTCTAATTGGAGGAAAACAGAACGCATACTGCATGAGATAAAAAAGGATCAAGGAAACAAATGAGCTTAAAAGCTCAGCCTCAAAAACGCTCCTTGAGCATGAGATTAAGGGCTTAAAAGAGGTGCTAACTAACGAGAGACTACGCAGGAAGTGAGGGAAGCCTTTGTCTCTGCAGGAGGCTGAGGAGTACCAGGGTAGAGCTGTATTCTGGTCTCCGAGGAAGGTAAAGGAGGCGCGCGATCGCCTACGACTCCAGGAGTAGGAGGAGAAGCAGCCATAACTCCAAAAGGCTGAAAAAGTAAGGCGATGCGATAAGAAAAGGCGGGCGACAGTAAGAGATAAGGAACAGAGGCGTCAAATGAGGCTTGCAGTGAGCCTATTGAGGGAGAGGGAGGAGGAAAAGGCTATGGATAAGACCTCGAGGACCACGGCTCGCAAGGCTGCACAGCAACTTCAAAAGGCTATTAATACTTCTCAAAGGAGCAAGAGACGAGCCTTCAAGGCGTCTATACAGACTATTCGAAAAAAGAGGCCTGTTGTCGTTGCAGTGGTTTGTTGATTTAGCTCAGTTGAACTCGTTACTTCTACGGCCTTGTAAACGCTGTGACAGTTCATCAAGTTTCCCGCTCATTCTATACGTTACATCAACATTAATTATCTTCACATAGTGTAAAGTCTGGGGATTATGATAAAACAGTGAGAGATCGAGATCGAGATAAGACCGTAGGGGATCTAGATGGTACCGCGATGAATCGAGCCTGGATACTGGTATTGTACACAACACCAACTTCGAGTTTTCCAGAATAGGTGTAATTTTATCCGAATATATACAAATCCATTCTAAAAAATCAATTACAACTATCGCGAAAACG
>JALPSE010000370.1:630-20984 GCA_030558545.1 Bipolaris gigantea | reverse complement strand
ACCCCCCCCCCCTCTTTTCTTAGTCAACAACAGATTCTTGTTGTAAATTTGGCAAAATATACTAGCGACCTTGTATTCTGTTCTTCACCTTTTGCTCGATAGCTTTCATGTCAATACTACACCACTTTGACTCCATGATCCATTTCTCAAAACGCATTCCTACTACATGTCCACGGGCGGCTCCGGACACAACGGCGGCGCATCGCTCGGTTCCTTTGGCGGAGCCGGTCGTTTTCCCTTTGCCCGCTCCCCTTTAACAAACACGGGTATCACGCCCCCCGTCTCAAGTGCAAATTCCTAAGACGCCATTAGCATGTCCTCTTCTCCTATCCAGCTCGCACGCCCTCTTCTTCAACCAGCCCTCACCAAAACCATAGCGAGAATGTGACCAGAAAAAGGGAAAAGGGAAAAGAACTTACCCTATGCCCCAACCCAACCAATAAACTCCCAATCGCCCCCGAATGACTCGTCATCGACACCACCACCCCGTCATCCCGCTCAAACACCTCATCCAGCAACATGGCAAGCCGATAATGCCGTGCGGACCGCGGCTCGCGGTAGTCAGGCAGCCACAGCTCGTCTTCCTCCGCGAACCCCGGTTCGAACGTGAGGTCGGCGTGTGCAGCCTGGATTTCGGAGCGCGTGCTACGGCGGTCGCACGTGTGGACGCCGAGGGCCTCGCGGAGGAGTTCTTTGATGATGGGTTTGTAGGCGTGTGTGGGAGGGAGGGGGAGGGAGGCGAAGGAGTGGGTGGCGGTTTGGATTGTGCCTTTTTTTTTGTATCCGTCAGGGCCAAGACAAAGTGAGAATGGGACGAAGGAAGTTTCAAAGGGGTTGGGGAGAGAAAGGACGGAGCGAGGACGTACGCGTCAAAGGCGATACATAATAAGTTTCCGGCACCGGAATCCCGTTTGCGAGCTGAGCGGCCCAAAGTTGATTCACAGCTTTTGCTTGGGCTTCGCCGAGCTGAGTCAGATGCGCATCTGCCCAGGTGATGCCGTCTGCGCCGTCGAGAGCGGACCAGTAGCACTGCCTTATCTTAGCAAACGAGCTACACCTCCTCAAAGCGCAGCTCAGACAAAATGAAGAAGAGGAAGAAATACATACATCCCAAGCTTTCGTCCCATACTTTGTCTCCGCAACGTTATGCCAACCTTGGCCGTGGCGACCTAGGAAAAGCACCTTGTAGCTCTCCCCGGCTTGCTTGGACGCTTCGAGGCTTCGGATGTACTTTTCAAAGCGTTGCCATTGTGTGCCCTTCTCTTTGTCTTGATCCGAATCCGTAGGATACGTACGGTTGATCAGGCCGAAATTCGAAGTTTTCTATTTCCCAAACCAAAAAAAATAATTCATCAGCTCTTTTTCTTCTTCTTCCACAACGTCCCTCATACCACACTTTTTTCTTTAAAATAAGACAAAGTTCTCATGCTGGGTGATGTGGATACAGATTGCTCGTAATCGATAACGTTGAGGGGGAATTTAAACAAGACATACAAAATCAAACTCGGCATCGTCCGTCTCGTCCTCGCTCTGCTGGAAGAACCCCTTTTGCACAGTGAATTTGTAGTGGAAATCCTGCTCTTGTCCACTGCCACTCCCCGCAGGTACAGCATCTGCGTGCCCCGCGATACTCATTCTGAGATAAAATACAAAGGTAATGGACACGAGGGTAATGGATCTAGGTACTACACGTTAGCAAGGGAAGAAGAAGAAGAATAATAATAATAATAATAAAAAAAGTTGTGAGTGGCGGCCTGTGGGGGAAAAAGAAGAAAAGGGCAGATTCACGTACAAAAAGGGACCAAGGCCAAAGATGCTGGATCTAAGATGATTCGAGGGGATGAGCATAACGTGGGGTAAGTAAGGAATCCAAGGGTCTAGTGTTTGGCGGGCATGGCAAGGGAAGGGGCGCTAGTAGGCTTGGACAAACCAATCACGTAGCCGGGGCCTCGTCACGGACAGGTGTTCTGGATATTCGCTCACCCATACGTTTGGAGTGACATGAAGACATGGTCTCCAATGCTCCATAGTAGCCAAATACATGAACAACATGACGTCAGAAGTGTATGACATTGAAAAAAATACAGTGGATTTTATTTAGCATCTAGTGCCCGCTCAGTATGAGCTGGCTATCGCAACTTGTGTAGTACATGCTAGGCCAGAGCTATGTGATATGCTTCCCACCACGAGGGGAATTACATTGTGATATCCATCAAACGCCCATTCCCAAGCCCGCTAATCCAGAAGAGACTTATTGTAGCCATGACCACGTTTCTGAGCAAAGAAATCTGCTGGACAACAGCCTAGTCGCATTCCCGCGCCCAGGCTCAAGTCGAAACAAAGAGTCGCTCATTTCTTCTTGCTTGGGAACTTGGGCTGTCCAATCTTATCACCCCGCAGGATGACATTGAGCACACGCTCCATAGTTGCCAGCAACTTCTGATCTGGCGTGGCGGTACCGCGCTCAAAGTCTGCTATAATGGTGGGTGTCGTGTTGCACTTTGTAGCCAAGTCCTTTTGTGTCATTGTGCTGCCCTTGTCGTTCTTTGCCTCGGAGCGCGCCTTTGATATGGCCTGGCCGACAACAGTGCCAACGGTCTTGGGCTTGACGATGTCGTCGGAGCGGTCAACCTTGGTAAGACGTTGACCTTCTGATGAGGCGCCCTGTGATTTACTTATCAGTAATGTTGCTGGATGAGGTTTGGGGAGGACAAGACCCAGGGTTACTTACTGCGTTGGCTGAGGCGAACTTCTTCTCTGTGGCGATGATACCGCCGCTTCGCTGAGCGGCATTCAGGGCTGACTTGCCCTTGACTACGGTCTCGCGAGGTCCGGCAGCGCCGCCACGGACGCGGCTACCAATCTTGGTGACGGAGTTCCAGTCGTCAGACATTTTAGTTATGTAGCTGATCAAACAGAGGAGCTGGTTCGTGTATAGAGGGTTACGAGCGGTCTCGGCAATGGAGTATTGGGCGCTTGTGTTTGGTGTTTGGTTCTCTGTCTGTTGGTGAAGTGGGTAAGCGTGAAGGAGGTGAGCGAGGAGCGCTGGATATATAGAATTGCCAAATAAGGCGGATGGGTTTTTTGCTTATGTAGAGGCCCAAAGCAATATGGGCCGCGATGAGTCGAAGCGGCAGGTGAGGTCACCGCCACACGCTAGTCTCGCTTGGGTCAGGGCCTCTCGAAGCTTCCACGTTCGCGTTGCAGCTCCAGCCCTTGTTCCGCCCTTTCTTTCATCAAGCCACTGGCTCGTTGTTGTCGCTGACACGAGACATTGCACGCACACGTCTCCATCCGTAAGCAACTAGCCGTCTAGCCCCGAGCCGCCGCACAATTCCATTAGACACCCTTTGTGCGCGCCATGAGAAAGCTGCTGTTCAGAGTTTCGGCGTCTTCGCAAATTTCGTCTGACCAAGAAGCATGGCAGCATGTCCACGGCCCAGATGTTTTCATCCTAAGCAACCTCTTCAGTATACGTCGTCCTTCCTTCTCCATGATGGACTCGTTTGTCAAAAGCAGGAAGATTGATTACCGTGTCAAGCCCTTTGCTTGTACTATTGACCTAATGCTTGGGTGTCTGTTCCTTCTTCGTGGACAGGCGCTGGTGCTTGGGGCGGGACATTAGTTGGTATGTGAAGACGAGCTTCATCGCAGGGCACTGAGCATGACCATTGTTCTCCGTGTCAAAATTTCATTGATGAGCTTTTGCAGCCCGCTTGCTTGCAGCGCGTCTACCTGACCTGATAGCTCATGAACTTTTTGACAAAGGCCTGTCTAATTCGACAAGCACCCAATCAACCGCCGGAACGCCATTGCATGCATGCAGCCATATCGATTCGTACCGTCCGCATCTCTCACGTCCGAAAACCCATACATTACAAGTTTGCCTGCGCAGCCTCACGCGCAGCCTCGCGCTCAACCTCGTACATGAAGTCGAAATATGGCTTGTCAAAGTGGTGCACACGTACGTATCCGTCCTCCCCTCCACTGCAGTAACTCGTGCCCTTTGGGTGTACAGCAACATAGTTCAGAGGTCCGAAGTGACCACGCACGCGACCAATCTCCTCCATGAAGATCTTGTGGTAGAAACGGGCTTCAAACTTTCCTTGGCGTGCCGAAGTGGTGGTGACATCCATAGCGGCTTGTCCTCCTCCGAGAATAACGTAGTCCTTTACTGGTGTGATTGCTGCAGAGTTCAGCGGAGTGTCTGCAACGTATGACTTCAGGACGCTAAGGTCCTCGACGTCGATGAGCTACCATGTGTCAGCCTGGTCAAAGTGTCATGGGGTTTGCGAGTTGGTGTACCTTTGCGGTCTTGTCCTTGCTTGCGGTGATGAAGTACGACCTGTCAGGTGCCCATTGGATGTCGGCTATCAATTGTCAGTTTCTGGATTTTCCGCCGACAAGGTATATCGAGACTCACTGATTTGCATATCTGGCTCGTGTGCGTCGTAGTTGGAGCTAAGGAGTTCTCCTGTCTTGCCGTCCCACTGGGTGATTGAGCCATCTTCGTGTCCACTGATGATGTATTTGGCGAGGTATGAGAAGCCCGCAACCATCGCCTTGGACTCATCGCACACAATCCTGAGCAACTGTTCGTCTGATTGTTGCGCCTCGGGGTCGGGGTTGATTTCGTAGACACAGATGGTCGAGAGATGTCCGGATCGCTTTTCGGTAACACCGAGCAGCTGCCTTCCATCGGGAGAGAATTCGCAGCGCTTGATACTGGTGTTGAACTCCCATGTGTGCAGCAGCTTGCCGGTTGGGACGTGCCATAATCGCATCGTGTTGTCGGCGCCACCAGTGGCCAGCAGTTCGGTGGATGGGTTTACATCGACAGTCCATAGCGCTCCCTGGTGTCCGTGGTATGTTCCTATCCGCTCGCCGTTGTGTGAATCTGTATCGCATCAGCCTCAGTGCCCTTTTTGCGTATGGGCAGACTGTAAACTAACACCAAGCGCAGACAACATGGTCCTGAAAACTGTTAAAATGGCGAGTCTTGAAAATCGGTGGAGTTTCGTACCTTGGAAACGGAGAAGATGATGTCGCCATCAGCGTTGTACTGCCTCTTGTCAGTATCCCCTCGCCTCTCCATCGCGCATGGCGCATGCGTACCTTGACCTGGGTAAGGGCGCGCTCGTGACCCGAGAGAAGAATCGGCCTCATTTTGGCGGTATGGGAGTGTGGAGGCGGGGTTGGGTGTCGGCTTATATGGTGCGGGCGGCGTCTCTGAATTTCGGGTCTCTTTTGCATATCGACGTTCAGCGGGCGAAGTGGGCTGCTTGGCACTAACCGACTAGCGTGGGTTCATCCCGCACTCGTGCATCTGCATCCACCACTGCGGCTCAACACCACCACATTCGACTGACTCACATGGCTCACGCATTGCATCTCTTCAGACTGAGCTTACCGCAGATCCACTTTGTGTGTATTCGTACCTGCGATTGAGTATGAGTCGAACCCTGGATCAACTCGGCCCCCCGTCCTAGATCGAATAGGACTGGGCACATGAGGAACGCCCAATGTCCATTATGACCGGTTTTGTGACTCACAAGCAGTTCATCGTTATAATCGAGAACACGGCCGTATTCCGGCGTGCTGACGGGTATTGTATCGCAAGAAACTCACTGATCTGTCCCATGGCTACTTGCCTCATTTGCCTATGGACATGTCCGCTGTTTCTGAGACTTGGTTTTTGGTCGAGTACTACTCATGGCTTCCTTGTTTGGTCTCCTATATGACTTGTTGGCGCAACTTCTATCAATTTTGCCATGCCGCCAGGACTTCTCCATTTGTTACAGTTGTTTTTCACAAAGGTATACGCTCTCGAATGTATAGCAACTATCAATCTCGCTGAAAAACATGCATTTCACCTCTCAGCCTTTGCTGGCCCATAAGAATACATGTTTCGCACTTACCGTTTGCCATGAGTGCGGTCTTAGCCCAAACACACTCCTACCTACTGCTTGAGACTAGTAACTTCTTGACATCCAAAGGCTCCTTATATATCCGCCAACCTCATAACATTAGTGCAAAGGAAAACCATCATCCTACTTCACTCTTTCAGGTTGGTATTAGCAGCGATCCGCAATTCTTAGAGCAATCATGTCTCCTGCCCTACGCGATACTACCACCATGTCAACTTTGCTGAACAAGCTTGAGCTTCTTGAGTGAAACAATTACATCATAGCCCTTAGTACGGGTGGCGATCAATTCATTGGCAGTCCTAACGGCTACAAAGCGTTTGATCAGATATATGGCTCTGGGAGAAGCTGATCCAGCTGACCATTGCACAGCACGTACATACCACCGGTTGTATTCCTCAATCTCGATACAGGACTCGTTAGAAGAAATCACATGGGCTTCCTTGAGATGCACCCCTGGTGCTTTCTTTCTCAAGCTCGAGCTGATCGATGGAGGATGACAGTCTGGATCTGCTCCAAAGTTCCACCACAGCTCGTTCTTAGATTGTGAGTGATAAGCCCACTTGGACCTCTATGCATGGTTGATAGATTCTTAGGCAGCAAATCAGTTCGTACTCATGCACAAAGTATCAAGCTACCAAGGGTGTGTTCAAGGACGAAGCAATAGATGATATGTAGTGGCATTTCAACGGATTGTTCTATATCAAGAAAGGCGATAGCGACATAGCATGGGGCTTTACCGCATACTCTGTTGGCTCTGAATGGTATGTCATGTTGGAGGATCTGGAAATGGACCAGCGGGCAAGCATAATTGCAAAAGAGTTTGCTGTGAGTACTTCATGTTCATGGAGACTTTTCTGCTAATATGCACAGCATGTCACTATAAATCCGGATTCAGAAAAGGGAGAAACGTTTGCCTTCGTCAAAATGACTACATCAGGCAAAGAGTCACCGTTCATCGTTCGTTTTGAGGGAGAGTAAAGACATTCCAACTTCACTTCCGACGAGAACAACACGACTACCCCTCCAAAGAGATATTCCCGGCTTGAGAACTTGGATTATCGCGACTTTCGAGTAGCTACCAGTAAGAAAAAGACTAGGCGACGTCGTGTAAATGACCCATGGGGTTTGGGCCTGGAGAAGGGCGAGAAACTTCTCGTTCTGCGCGACATGGGACGTGGGTGGTATATGACCATGAAAAAAAGTCTCATTGGATGGGTCCACGGCTCCCGGATTGACCTTTTGAGACGGCAAAGTAGATCAGGGTCCTAAAGCGGCACACACCCGATTCATGGAAGACCTCGATAATATGCCCATATCTGGTCAATTGCAGGGATTTTCCGGCGATGAAGAGCTATTTTGATGATTGTACAAAGGCGGAATGCAAGCCGATAAGCAAGCCGAGTCCTCGTTGGGGGTTTGCATCTACGTTCTACTGGTATTGCTCGAGGGTTCCGGTAGGGTTTCGTACAAATGGCTCAAGGCCGCAACCTCTAGCAAACGTTCCTCATGTATTCGGTATTGATGGATAAATGTTCTAGGCGTTAGACAGCGATACGTAGGCACGGAGTTACTTGTGCTGCATAGCTAGGCGGACTTCGCAAAAACAATTTCATCAACAATTATGGCGGGCACTGGTGGCAGCAGATGATTGGTCTCGATAACGATAGTTTGGTTAGCGGATATGCGCAACACGTCTGCAGTTGCATAGTTTCCCAATTCTGACTCGGGATCCCTGGTGTACGTAATAAAGCTCACGCGAGTCGGAGGCGTGGAAACTTTAGCGGTGGGCGTATTTTATCGCATTGTCCGGGGGCACGCTGCTATCGCGGGCGCCAAACTGAGTCATTTCGGACAGACATGGGAATGCGTATATCACCGCATGCCCACTAGACTTGGAAAAGATACGCAGACTCTGTCGGCAGGATGATGAGAGTCTACCCAATCTGCGGTGCGCGTCTGGGAGTCACCCGCTGTTGCTTTCCGCAGGCCACAGCTACCCCGCCGAGAAAATATTGGTGCTCAACTTCCCCCCGCCATCTATATACCGTCCTCAAGCCGGCCCACTGCACAAGGCAATTCTCTAGCACGCGCTTCGTCATGGCCGCACAAAAGATTGACGGCACTGCCATTGCGAAGAGCATCCGCGAGCGCCTGGGTACAAAGATCAAGGACAAACAGGCAAAGAACCCGCGGTACAGGCCCAGCCTGAAGATTGTCCAGGGTGAGTGATATGCCACTGGGCTGGCACTTGATGCTGCGAGAGGCTGACACCAGGTAGTTGGCGACAGGTCAGACTCCAGCACCTATGTGCGCATGAAGCTCAAGGCCGCCGAGGAGGCAAACATCGACTGCGAGCTTGTCCACTTGCCCGACGACGTAACCGAGGCTGAGCTTCTGTACAAGATCGAACAATACAACAACGACGCTGCTGTCCATGGCATTCTTGTCCAACTGCCCCTGCCCAAGCACATTTCCGAGCATACCATCACATCGGCCGTTGCCGATGAGAAGGACGTCGATGGCTTCGGCATTCAGAGCATTGGCGAGCTAGCCAAGCGTGGCGGCAAGCCTCTCTTCACGCCATGCACGCCCAAGGGTGTCATGGTGCTGCTACAGGAGGCCGGCATCAGCATCAAGGGCAAGAACGCCGTTGTGCTGGGACGCAGTGACATTGTGGGAAGCCCAGTCAGCTACCTGCTGAAGAATGCCGATGCAACTGTCACTGTCTGCCACTCTAGAACAGCCGATCTTCCAGAGGTCGTTCGTCGCGCAGACATTGTCGTTGCTGCTATTGGCAAGGCCCAATTCGTCAAGGGAGACTGGCTCAAGCCTGGTGCCGTCGTCATTGATGTTGGCACAAACTTCATTCCCGATGAGACCAAGAAGAGTGGCCAAAGACTCGTAGGAGACGTCGACTACGAGTCAGCCGTCGAGGTTGCATCGCACATCACACCCGTACCGGGAGGTGTAGGACCCATGACCATCGCCATGCTGCTACAGAACCTGGTCGACTCAGCCGACGCGACCTTTGACAGAGAGAAGAAGCGCAAGATCACGCCTCTTCCCATCAGGATCGAAGATCCGATACCCTCGGACATTGCTATCTCGCGGAAGCAACACCCCAAGCAGATCACGGCCGTTGCAAAGGAGGTCGGCATTCTGCCCCACGAACTCGAGCCATACGGCGCCACAAAGGCCAAGGTTGATCTCTCTCTGCTGAAGCGTCTCGAGCACCGCAAGAACGGCAAGTACATTCTTATTGCCGGTATCACTCCCACGCCCCTCGGAGAGGGCAAGTCCACAACTACAATTGGTGTAGCACAGGCGTTAGGCGCGCACCTCGGCAAGATATGCTTTGCCAACGTGCGACAACCCAGTATGGGACCTACTTTTGGCATCAAGGGTGGGGCCGCTGGTGGAGGATACAGTCAGGTCATTCCCATGGATCAGTTCAACCTTCATCTCACTGGCGACATTCATGCCATCACTGCCGCGAACAACTTGCTCGCCGCTGCTATTGAGACGCGCATGTTCCACGAGAACACGCAAAAGGACGCTGCACTATACAAGCGCTTGGTACCAGCTAAGAAGGGCAAGCGTGAGTTTGTGCCTATCATGTTCCGCCGTCTTAAGAAGCTTGGGATCGACAAGACAAACCCAGACGATCTGACCGAAGAGGAGATTACCAAGTTCGCCAGGCTAGACATTGACCCTGAGACCATTACTTGGAGACGCGTACTTGATGTCAATGACAGACATCTACGCAAGATCACCGTTGGACAAGCACCCACCGAAAAGGGCCAGACTCGTGAGACTGGTTTCGACATCTCAGTTGCTAGTGAGTGCATGGCCATTCTCGCTCTCAGCAAAGATCTTTCAGACCTCCGCGAGCGCCTCGGTCGCATGGTCGTCGCCAGCTCCCGCGCTGGTGACCCCGTCACCTGCGACGACATTGGCGCGGGTGGCGCTTTGACTGCTCTGCTGGTTGACGCCATCAAGCCCAACATGATGCAGACCCTTGAGGGCACTCCTGTATTTGTGCATGCCGGCCCATTTGCAAACATTAGCATTGGTGCTTCCTCAGTCCTTGCGGATAGGATTGCTCTCAAGCTGGCTGGTACTGAGCCAGACGAGGATCATGATGCGCAAGCGGGATTTGTCGTAACCGAGGCTGGCTTTGACTTCACCATGGGAGGTGAGCGCTTCTTCAACATCAAGTGCCGATCTTCCGGCCTTGTGCCTGACACTGTTGTCATTGTTGCTACTGTCCGAGCTCTCAAGAACCACGGTGGCGGCCCAGACATCAGCCCTGGTGCTCAACTGCCCGAGGTGTATCGTACCGAGAACATTGACATCCTCCGTGCTGGCTGTGTCAACCTGAAGAAGCACATTGAGAACGCCAAGGCATATGGTGTCCCCGTTGTTGTGGCCATCAACCGCTTCGCTACCGATACCCAGGCCGAAATCGATGTTATCCGGGAAGAGGCTATTGCTGCCGGCGCCGAAGACGCCATTCCGGCCAACCACTTTGCCGAGGGTGGAAAGGGCGCCGTGGACCTTGCCCAAGGTATCATTGCTGCGTCGGCCAAGCCCAAGCCTGACTTCAAGCTTCTGTACGACACATCTAGCGGCACTGTGCAAGAGCGCATGGAGACGATTGCCAAGCGCATGTACGGTGCTTCTGCCGTGGAATTCTCTGAACTCGCACAAAAGAAGGTCGACACGTATGTCAAGCAAGGATTTGGTAACCTGCCCATTTGCGTTGCAAAGACTCAGTACAGCCTTTCTCACGACCCAAGTCTCAAGGGTGCACCAACGGGCTTCACCGTTCCCATTAGAGATGTGCGCATGGCAGCAGGTGCAGGATACCTGTACGCACTGGCTGCTGATATTCAGACAATTCCTGGTCTTCCCACTGCACCAGGCTACCTGAACATTGACGTCGACGTCGAGACTGGCGAGATTGACGGTATGTTCTAGATGCAGGCCATCATTCTAAAAACAGAACAAGAATGGTGGGTTAGTTAGACCATTGCCGAGAAAAGCGGTTCAACAAGCTTTTTTTCTTTCTTTTCTCAAACCACATCAAGGTGGAAGAAGAAGATTTTGATGCATTTGACACGATGGGAGAAAACGGGGTAAATGGCGTTTTTTCTTGTCCTCTTTTTCTCTTTTTTTTTCGTTGTTTTTGTATTCGAAATGTTTGTTCCTCTTTGGTGTGTATATGGGCGTGGGCGTTTCGTCCAACAGAGAAAAAAAAGAAGGGCTAGATTTTTCAACAAGTTCAGGGAAAGAGGGTGCAGCGGCAAAGGTTCATTCAACACACACACAAACGATGCATGCATGAATTGTATGTATATGGGATAGTGCGGGCTAGCATCTTTGGGATACGCGCACATGTTTTTCTTTCTTTGCTACTCTCCGAGGATAAGAAGGGTCGTGATGATGGTACTTTTTTTTTGCCACGATGAGACGATGCGTTGTGAGTTGGTCTACATAGTATACCAAATGGAGATGGATATTCCCCTGGTTGCCTCTTGTTCGCAACAAACCAAGTCTCGTGTTCGTTGATTGCCAATCACACGGTTGTCGAAAGTCTAGTCAGTAAATCGGGAAGAGAGAGAGAGAGAGAGAGAGAAAGAGACAAAAAAAAAAGAGGTTCAAGGTTTCTCAGAATCCTTGCAAAAAAAAAAGGTCAACAAGGTACGAATAAAGGCAAGGTACGTTGCGCGAAGGAACATTAGGGATTACCGTCACAACAAGAAAAGAAGGCAAGAAAGAAACAAGAACCCCGGGACGGCAACAGAGACATGCATCTTTGGTAGCCCACTTTGCTCATTACCATAATCATCTTTATTCCATGGGGACGCGGCTTGTAAACAAGTTCGGTTGGTGGGCTATACAAGCAAAGTATACATCATGTCGAGCAGAGCAAAAGAAAAAAAAGAGAAGAAAAAAAGACCATCTCATCCGTCCCGTCTCATGTTCAATACGGAACAAGACACAAGCTGGTCGGTTAACCAAAACATTCTATACTGGTATATATATATTTTCTGGTTGTTGTTGTTGTTGTTGTTGTGGAAAGATGCGAACAAAACCCCCCAAGCAGTTGTCAAGGTCTTTCTCTACATCATGCCCAGATCGGACATGGCCTTGGCATATGTGTCCCAGTCGGTTAGAGCACCAAGAGCACGGCGTTGGTGTGCGCTGAGGAGCGTGAGGCCATAGACATAGCTTGCGTTGACCCATCCGAAACTAAAATGTATTGTTAGCATATCCTTTCTTCTTTCATTCTATCAATCCTGACAAGTGCAATACATACCCTTCGCGAGGAACGCCCTTGAAGTCACTGCCCTGGTTACCGTATTCAGCCTCAACCTTGTGCGGGTCCACCTTCCTTGTAACGTCATACTTTTCAACAACAACACCGTTGAAGTCGACAAAGGCCTTGGTGACCATGAACAGCCAACGGTAAGCCAGACGCTGGGCTTCAACATCATAACCGTACCGCTGCATGCCAACCCAGGCGAGCATCTGTTGTGGAGCCCAACCAAAGGGATAGTCCCATTGTCGGTTAGGACGGTCGATACCGACCTCGCCACGCGATCTCTCCGAACCCGAAACAAGCCCGCCAAAGGCTTCAAGCCTAGGCAAAGCCTTTTCGACAAGGATACTAGCTTGACGAGGCGTGGCAAGTCCGGACCACATGGGCCAGAAGGTAGTAGCACTCTCGTAGCCTGTGCGCTCACGCTTGACCGTGTTGTAGTCAAAATACATGCCGGCTTCCTCGTCCCAAAGATACTTGTCCACCTGGACACGTCGCTTTCTAGCGCGACGCTCCCATGCTGCAGAATTCTCAATATGACCAGGCTTCATATCGCCTGTGCAGAATTCTGCTGGAATCTCAAGCTTGTCCCCGAAATGATTGCGAATGCATCGGCCGATATCAACTTCGTACTTGTATAGCAGGGCGTTGATGTCGACGACCGCAAGATCTGCAGCAACCTTCTCAAGACGGTACGAAGTATCGTGACCAGACTCGCGCACGGCACGGTCATGCAGGAAATAATCATCCAATTCGGGTTCGTGCACGCGTCGGTAGTTGTACGCGTCCACAAAGTCGTGGAAAGTCATGCCATGTTTGTCGGCATAGGGCTGCAAGATGTGCTCAAAATGGGTGGCTTCCGTCTCCGGAGGCACACCCAAACCAGTGGGTCTGTACCTGGTCAAGCCAGTCTCGGGATCATACCGAGGCGGGCTCATCCAGACTGAGTTGTACTCCTTGATGGCAGCAAGAATGGCCTCGCGCAGAAAATCGAGCGCACCAGGTTCGTGCTTGATGCGTTCATAGCAGCGCAGGGCCATGTCGGTGAGAAAGGGTGGCTGGGAGCGGCAGAGATAGTATGTGCGGTTTGCGTTTAGAATCTTGTTGTAATGCCTGATGCAGAAGCAGAAATGGGTAACCATGGACTTGACCAAGTCGATGCGATCGTTGACAAGCAGGCCGAGCGAACACATGTAGCTGTCCCATCCATAAATCTCGTTGAAGCGGCCACCCGGGACCACGAAAGGCAGCCCCCTCAAGTCCTTCTTGTTGGTTTCAGGATCGGTCCACTCTTCCATGGCAATGGCAAGCAAACCAGGGGCCTTGTTCAGGTCTCGCACGTATGTAGGGTCATCGCAATTCTGGGGTAGCCAGATGACTTCAAGGCGCATATCGGGATGCTCGCGGGCAATGCGAGTGTAGTACTCATACTGTTCGGGAGCGCCGTGGGGAATGTAAACACGAGGATGCGGGTCGTCAGTCCAGTCCTTGGGGTCGACGGCAACCTTGGCAATGTTGGAGCCATCGATGCGGCGTGTCAGGCCGTCCCAGAAGGAAAACTGTATGAGGCGGCTGAGGCGGTTCACGGGGTTCTCGTTGAGGCGCGATTCGTCGAGGACAATGGTCTTGCGGCCATAGTCCTTGGCGAGGGTGAGTTCCTGGAGCAAGTTGGAGAGCATGTAGGTGCCGCGGACATCGTGCTTTTTGAAAGCATTGGAGCCCAGAGTGCCGAGCGATAGGGTCTACGTCCGTGTCAGCCGCACTGCGTGTACATGTATAGATGAGAAGAGAGGGGCTTATGGCGTACCTTGGGGCCTGTGTCTTCAATGGTGATTTGGTAGTTTTGGTCAGAGTCCTCACGGGCGAGAAGCTGGGCGAGGGTCTCGTCGACGTTGATCTTGAAGCGGCGTGGCTGCAGCGAAGCCTCATCTAGAGGCGTTGTCAGCGCGTGGCCAGAGATATGTGCTGCCGTTATACGTACCGTGGCTGGTGCGGCGGCCAGCGGGAATACCCTCGCTCAAGGGGGCATTGCGGGTGGATGGGTCTAGGTTCTGCTTGGCGTAAGCAATGGAGACAATGGGACGAGAGGGGGCGGGCCATGCTCACAGCCGAGTAGGTTCTTGCCCTGGGATGTTTCTGCGAGTGACTCTCGCCATAGTAGATGTGCGGCGCAGCGTACGGGTCTGTCACAGACGAGGTTCGGCGAGGCTTCGAGGGTTGCGAGCTCATGCTATGGGGGAGGGACGGAGTGTGAGAGCGGAGGGATTGGGGGGGAGGATGGGTGGCGGTGGTGATGATGGAGGTTGCTGGAGCTGTGGGAGTGAGAGTGAGAGCGTGGGAGAGCTATGGCGTATGTACCGGGCCAAAGTTAGCTGAGACGCTCAACGCGGCCGGACTGGGGTGGGGGCGGGGCGGGACGTCTTGGATGAGGGCCGGCGGAGGGCATAGGGGGGACGGACCTTGTGTCAACGGGCAGCAGGCCGTCTTGGGGAGGGATGCAGATATGGCAGGGGCGGGGGAGGAGGGAGAGAGAGGCAGAGTGACCTGGTGCGGCGGGCGAGCGAGGCAGTTTTGACTGATGACAGACGGGCAGGTGCGCCGATGGCTACAGAAGACGTGACGGCAGACGTCCATGGTGGGTCTGTCTTTGCTCAGCACGATAGCACGATAGGGACCAGGAGGGCCAGGCGGTGAGGGCGCTGCATTGTGCCAGAACCCACGCATGGCATGGGCTGCTGAATGGGTGTGGGTGTGCGTGTGTGTGTGTGTGTGTGTGTGTGTGTGTGTGTGCTCTCCCATCCAGGCACGCCCGTGGGGGGAGGCGGCGGACGGAGCGAATGGCAGCCGGGCACGCACCGAGTACTCGTCGTTCCGTTCCGCGCCGTGTTTCTGTGCCTGGCGCCCTTTCTGCTTGTGCTCGTCGTTGTGCTCGTCGTTGTGCTCGTCGTTGCCGTCGTCTTCCTCGTCCTGATCGTCGCTTCCCTCGCTGTCCCCGCCCCCCCCCCGTCGCTCCTGCCCGCTAAAGCCTTCATGGCCCACACCATGGCAGCAACCCCACTGTTACGTCATGCCGGTCCTCAGTTGCTCTCCTCTCCGCTGTCCATGTCTCGACTGCGTGTCTCGCATTCCGCTGCTTCAATGCCTCGCCTCGGCCACTGCACTTTTTACCTTTGGTTTTTTATCCCGGCCCCTGCTGCAAGCCTCTTTTCCCCGACAGCGCCTAATGCTGTGACTGGCTCGGCTGCGAATTGCCCGGTCACCGGTACTCTCCCCGCATGCATCCCACGTCCAGGATCACCGCCCTATAGCCTCTCAACCCCCAACGCCGGCTCTCCAAGCGTCTCCGCTTGTACCGCCCACTGCAAACGCATTGCAACTATCTCTGTCGGCATCACGGTCATGTTTGTGTGGACTGGACTGGTTGTTTTGCTCTTGCACAAGTTTGATTGATGATCCGCGCAGGCTCTCTGAGCCGCGTTCGGAGGTGATTACTCCCTATACTACTGCTGCTGACTGGTCGTGACGTGATCTACTAGACGACGACATCCTGTCCATGCCTTTTTCCCCAAACAAATGAAATGGGCAGGTGGTAGTCCTGCACTGTGCGCAATCCTCAACGCCCCGACACCTTCGCTAATAAACCGATCAAAGAAATAAACATTAATGGAAGAGTAGGCGAGCGCCTACTACTGTCGTAGCACTCAAACGTCGAGCTTCTTGGTCGAGTTCTTTCGGCTCTTCCTTATGCCTCTCCAACTCCACTTGCTTGCTCGCGCCGCCTCTTGCAGCTGTGCAGAGCTCAGGGTGGCAGAGTCGGGTCGCGGGCTGTCATGGTTGCTGCTTGTGCAGCTGACCGACCCGCTCTCGAGTGATGTTGCAATGGACGCTGTTCGTCGGATCTCAAAGGCATCCGCACTCTCGTATCGTCGCAGCTTTGACTGTGGTCGGCTGGGCAGAGGTTCTTGGAGTGCGAGGAAGCCAGAGGCAAAGCATCCACCATAGGCCTTGAGCACCTCCATGGACGCCGCTTTTCGAAGAGCCATCCGCTTTGTTTGCGAGCTCGCATCTTCATCATCGGATTCCTCGAGATCCAAGTCGTATCGGTAGTACTGTTGAGGCTCTAGCATATAGCAAGCACTGTCCGCCTAGGCGACGAGTTAGCTTTTGATTCTTCAAGTGCCATGATGTTGAGGGCCCGAGTGCTTACCTTGACATGTGTTGGGCTATGTGTTGAGGCGTATGTGGAGCCATGTGACCGCAGGTTCTCCTCTGTGAGCTGGGCTTGCTGGAAGCAAACGTCCCAGTTGGGTGTGTGTCCAAGGTTTTGGTACATGTTTGCTGAGTTTGTGATTGCGGGTATGTTGAGAGTGTGTGTTGGTCAGGAGGAAGCGGCAGTGGTTGTTGTAGTGGTGGTGGTGGTGGTGGTGATGGTGATGGTGGTAGTAGTAGTAGTGGTGGTGGCTGGAGTGGTGGCTGGAGTGGTAGTGGTAGTAGTGGATGTTGTCTGTGTAGTCGTGGTGTGAGTAGTGTTGAAGGCTAGGGCGACCAAGTGTTATATACCAGCAACGGACTTGACATGTTACCCAGCTCTCAGGATGGTACCCACCCGACCGAGCGCCATAGCGCCGCACTCGCCGATGAAGTCCAGGGACCAGGATAGTGACAGCGCCCCCAAAACGTGGTACATGGCTGCGGCTCTACCGTTTCCGTCATCACTCGTGCTTTGGGCAGATCAGTACTCGTTGCTTTTAGCTGCCGTCAACGCAAGGGCCCCACGGCAGATCCTGGTGTGCTGAACCAAGGGGCTGGCTGCCCTGCACGCCTTAGCTCCACACTCGGGGGTGGCCAGGGCGGCCACCCTCGAGTCGAGCCTATCACTCGCTCTCGCTCTCGCGTACCCATGCCCTGACCCCTCCTGTCCAAAAGTTATTCGCACACGCCGATCAACCGCGTTTTGGAACTTGCCCTCAAACGCGTCAGCCGCTTCATCTTGTCATCGTCGTCGTCGTCGTCGTGGGAGAGAGCAGGCTTCAGGCAGGCAAGTAAACACACAACCCTGCCCCTCCCCTCAGGCGTCAGGCGCCAGGCGCCAGGCCCTAGAGCCTAGAACATGCACATGGCCTTGACTGCGTGTTTGCACCTGTCCGAGTGCCTCGAGACGGTGTGTGTTCTGCGTGGGGTGGTGGTGTGCATGTGTGTAGGAATGTATACTCGCATCCAAACATCCATAATCAATCCTGACAAAACAAAAGGCTGGGCACCGTCGGTATGCGCAGACGTAGTGCAGCGTGGGATAGTGAACCTCACCGCCTGCCCGTCCCTGCTGTGCAGCACGCCTAGGAGAGATCTGCCGTCTGCGTCGGTCTGCCCCAGGCTAATCATCTACTACCCATATCTTAGATTGCCAAGCGAGACGAGATGCTAATTTGACAGCTGTCGCAAAAAGCAATGAACGGCTTAGCGCAACGCGCCCCATGCGCCGAACGATGGATTCGCTACCTTGCTTGCACCGTGATCCTGTGATCACGTCCAAATCAAAGGGAGGCTCAGCGTCTGCTGCGATGCCAGATCAGGCTACCATGCAGGTACACGAATGCTCGACTGGGGCCCATGCACGACATCTCCACCAATCCACACTGGCAGCGCGCGCCTGGTGATGAGTAAACACGCACAGACACCTCATGATTACCATCACCACCCTCACCACCCTCACCACCCTCACCTCCATCCCGAGCCGCTCCGCTCCATCCTCGCCCTGGTCAAGCAAGCGGCACAAGCGGCACAAGCAGCACAAGCAGCACAAGCAGCACAAGCAGCACAAGCAGTACAACCCCACCAAGCCCAGGCGCCGTGTAACCACTGCCACTGCTACTGCCACTGCCACTGTCACTGCCACGCTGCTGTTGCTCTTGTTGAAGAGAGCAGCGACTGCGCTCAGCTTGCCCCAAGAAGCACCCCTGCACTAGCGCCGCTGCTTCGGGCCTAGCGTCCACTGCCTTGCATACACCAAATGTTATTGCATTCGCTGGCTTGATTGCCATTGTCCACGTCGGTAACCCCAGAAACACGTTTTGCCTTGGTCCCAATCATCTTGTAACCCCAGGGGCTGGATACCACATTACGCAATGCGCCTCTTCACCCACCACGCAAGTACATGTTGCTTGCATCTTGTGTAGTCTCGGTATCCGGCCAGTATGTAGGCAATCATACAGCAATAGCCGTGAGACAAATAACCCCACAGCCCCGTTTCACTTTGAACAAGACGTCAGCCAACCGCCAATTCTAAATCCGTTTCACCACGGCACGCACGTGTCTGCACTCAAACAAACCCACAATACCTTTGTGTACCCCCTCCCCCCGCTGCCGTCATCGTCGTTGCCACACAACTCATAAGTGAGGCCGAGAGGTATCATACACCTGCGATTCCTGGTGTTGTCTGCTAGGCAATATTGTGCGGCCCGCAACTCAATAAAGGCGTCGCCGACCTTCAGGCATCGTTTCCAAATCTCTTGCAGCGCCCACAAGCCCCACAAGCCCCACAGAAATCCTCCCCCACACCCAGTCTACACCTAATGGGTAAAGGAGCATTCGGGTTCGGGCTCTTGCCGACCTCAGACTCGATGAGAACCACCGCCATCTCCTGTCAACTACCCGTTCAGATCAGATATTGAATCCCGTATGACTCGCAACTCTGGCCGGGATCACCCAGTCCCGCGGGCGGAGCCCTGCAGTCTCGGATCGCCGACTGAGATCTGTGGGATGCTGCCCCCGGTAGGTACACTCGTAAATAGAATCGCTACCTGCCATCTCACCCACAGCAGTGGTTGCTGTCAGATCACCCGCGTCGTACAACGATGTCCATATATCAGTATGACGTCGTCATGTCCAAGAGCAGCAACAGCCTGCCTATTCGGGCCAAGTGGAGTAAAGGGGAACTGCGTGCCACACCCACTTCTACCTGTCTTCTACGCACGTCTATATGCCGAGCAACCAGGGCGGTGGCGCTGAGCACATCACCACCAGCCCACCATACCTACAAAAAAGCACAACAAGGCTCCAGCAGTATCACCGCAACAACGCCGCGACCACGCCTCGTTGCTCCCGTCTCGTGCAAGCCGGTGTCTCAAACCCTCACACCGGCCCTGAGGCTAGAAAGACCAATGAGAAAAGACCAAAAAGAAAAGAAGAAAAAAAGGACGAGGCAGGGTCGCCAAAACCATTTCTTTTCCTGACGACCCACCGCTTGTTTGGAGGTCAAGCTCCTCCTCCTCCTCCTCCTCCTCCTCCTCATCATCATCATCATCAACTAGCAAAGTGGTTCCTGCATCTTGAAAGCCTTGCCATCCCGTCGCGCATTACACCCTACTTCCTTGGGCGCGCTACTAGCGAATTGTACCGAAGAAGGGCAGAATACAACCAATAAAATTCGTGGGGCTACATGCATTGGGTATCAAAAAACACCGCCAAAAGTCCAGGCCGTTCCAAATAGCTTTCCCCAGCAACGCATCAACAAACTCTCCGCCATACCAGGCTTCCATGGATTGCCCTGTCTCGTTTCACGTTCCCGATGCCCTCTTCTGTTGTGAGACGTCAGTACATGGTAACTCGCACACGGCTTCGGCAGTGCCCAGCGTACTACTGACCATGTCATTGCCGAAAGGCTTGGGGTAAAAGCTTGGCCTTTTCATGCAGCCCGACTATACACTTCAGCCACATCTGCGAGCCATTGGTCTAGATGGCGTCGCAAGTGCAAATGGGGGTGTGGTATATGCCAACGGTAATGCATTCTGATTGCTATGGCGAGCAGTCGAGTTCGCTATCGGAAACTGTAGTGGAAAATTGTTTTCTCGTGGCAAAGTGTAGATAGGTGGTGACTCGGTTGGATAGGTTCCTCTGAGGGTTGAGATGGTATAGGTCTTGGAGAGAGAGAGCGACGTGGTGTCTGATTTATATCAACCCCCATTACTGATGTCTCATGACATAAACACCGGATTTGCGATTTCATGTGCCAAAACAGCATGATCATGTTGCTGTTGTTGGTCTTGCATGCGTGTGTGTGGTGTGATGCGCTCACGATACCCGATAATTATCCGGAAAGGAGC
>JALPSE010000369.1:0-26208 GCA_030558545.1 Bipolaris gigantea | reverse complement strand
TATATAGAATTCTTCTATTATTAAAGCTTAGAGGATAAGGTCTCTCGCCTAATATATTGCTTGCTTAGAGTTCTTAGTAATTAGTTTTAGGCTAGAAGTGTTCTAGTGTTACGAACCTGAGAAAGAGGGAACTCGCAGAAGTTAAGGAAGGAAACCCCAAACACCCACTTCCCAAGACCTCAATACAGGCCACCCTATATCAACCAATGACGTGTGTTCCACACGGCTTGGCGGAACGCCAGCATGGAACAGGTCACGTGTGTTCCACGAAGTACCACATGTTCCACAAAGTACCACGCGTGGAACATCACGAAACAATATGGAACTATGGAACACAACCTTAGTATATAACATAGGCAATGAGCCCTTACGGTTCATTGTGTTCAACTCAATAGTTAAGCCTAAGAGTACCCTTTACTATCAAAAGACCCTCTGTCCATTGCTCCGTTGCCCATCCGCGAAAACCAACTCTTAAGTACTGACACCAGGTATTTTATATCATACCCACTCAGCACTCTTAACATCTAGTATAGGTTTCTGCCTCTATAGATAGTCTCTAGTAAGAAGTTAGTATATCGTTTATTTAGTAGTAGTATTAGTATTTTAAACTGGCTTAGTGTTAGTTAGTTTTATATAGAGGTGGCTGGGGGGGATTCTATATCTATTTCTCTATTAATCTAGGCCTCTAGGTCTAGGCTTCCTTACCTATTTTCTTAAGTATTTACTATAATAGTATCGCTATTTAGCGGCATTTTATTACTATACTTTTCCCTTAGTAAGCAGTAGGTAGTCTATGTGTTTTTATTTTCGTGGTTAAGACGTATTCAGAACAGCAACTTTACCAGCTTCTAGCTCTATAGCGTGTAGACTGCACGACGTCGCACTGGTTGTAATCGGTTTCTTAAGATAGATTTGTATATATTCAGCTAAATTTACACCTATTCTGAAAAACTCGAAGTTGGTGTTGTTGTCGATTGATGAATGATACGGTAGAGATATCTATTTTCTACAATTGTAGTAGCCTCCAGATAGCCTAAACATAGGTAGGAGTCGATATTAATATATTCTATCGGTCTACTATGAGGCGTACCTCGAGGCCAAAATTTCCAAGAAGAGTGGTATGAGATTTGAGCTAGAGCTTCGCTAATTGTTCGACGGCGTTCTAGAGACCGGGTAAGACGCGGTATCCGCTGATGCATTTACCAAGGCGTCAATTGAGCGGGATTCGACATTGACGTCTGCCCTGAGAAGCCTCAGCTCCCGGGCGGGGAGCCCGCCTACAGATTTGGCTAATAAATGCCCTGCCTCTCCATCTGTTGCTTCACCAACGAGACCTAGTAAATGGATAGTCCATAAATACATGGGTAGCAGTTTTGGGATGATTGCTGATTAGTTCAGCGTGACGGCGCAATGGGATGAAGAAGTGAACAAGAACACTGCGTCCATGACTGTGAAGCCTGAAGTGCCTTGAAGCAATTTTGGGTATCAAGTAAACTTACTGAAGCTACATGAATTACCCAGATTTATCAACCAAATTGTTCCATAGACAAAGCGGCTGTCATATTCATATCATCATAACAAGATATACGCAAGCCTGATCACGTTACCCGCTCCTGCTATCCCGATTAGCTGTAGTTACATAAGCTGAAGTGGCTCAGCTAACGCTTTCCACGATCTGTTCATAGATACAGTGATCGCCTGACTATCTGTAAGGTTTTAAACGTCTAGAGGCAATGAGAATTCACGATTGATGCGCTGAGGTAACGACGCTGATACATTCTGAAGCGTTTGTTCACTAGACTTCTCGCATCGACTACTTGAGATATCGCCAGAAAACAATACTAGTAGAAATGAATGGGTCTATAGGGTAGGCTGCGGATGATTCTTCTCCTTGATGACTTTGTTAGTGAACTCAACATGGAGGAAATGCCTTGTAAGTTTGCATACGCCTTAACAGATTGAAAAGATGCAGGCACCCTGCTCATGCGTAGATGACTTAGGCACGTATGTGTGCTACAGCCGATGTACTTACTGCATAGACGGTAGAATAGCATGAGCCTATGAGGCGATTTAGATAAACATCACGAAGATTGCAGTTTACAAGTATTGTCTACTAAACTATGTAAGTGCTTACCAAGGTTGTATAATACTACCTTTTCTTCGTACTCGAAGTGATATCTTTGGCTAAACATTTACATTTTACTTGATCATTACTATTAGTCATATTGCTTAAAAGCTTGATGGCTTGTTAGTAAGCGCTTGATGAGTGTAATACTTTTACTTCATGTAGTAATAAACTAGCTCTTATAAGAGTATAAAATCATAGCAATGAATTGCTTGAAAATTATAAGTTTTTAAGCCTATTATCTGTGTTAGTAACGTGCGCTCTATAGAGGTCTGTATTTTTTATTTACCGATGCATGACGATACTACCTAGGACACGGTGTTGCAAGTCTGACTAAGGCCCTATACCTAGATAGGCATTGAGAACGTAACTCATAGAACGCGCGACAGAACAGGCCCTGAGTCAACAACGAAGCACTATCATGTCATCTCTGGGCGCCATATGCCTAAAGCACTGAGTCAGACACTAAACGGTACTGACGGTGTTAAATCAGCATCTCTTTGCAGGGTAGACTTCTGATCAACCGGCCTTTTAGCGGGATGCGAACGCGCGTAAATAGTCATTGGGCGTGGACGTCTCTTGCCCTTGAAGCATTTATCCTCCTGGCACTTTAATCCTACAGTCATCAAGCACGGGAACAGAATAAAATACATTGTCCGCAATGGGTTGGCTACTTGAAGGAGAAGCGCCAAAAGCAACCCCCTTGGGTGGAGGGCCCTACTCTCGGCTTACCGAGCCTATGAAATTATCTAGCGCCCTCGACGGGGTTGAGTATGTTGATATTACATCTCTTCTGGGTCGAGAATATCCGAAAGTTAGTCTCACCGAATGGATGAACGCTCCAAACAGCGATGAGCTTATCCGAGACTTGGCCATAACCGGTAAGCGGAAACCCTAGTTGAAGACGATACATATGTAGTGCAAGCACTGACAGTCGCGGGCAGTATCGCAGCGTGGGGTTGTCGTCTTTCGAGCCCAGGACGATGTAGACAACGAAATGCTGAAAAAGATAGCTCTCAGGCTTGGCGAGCTGACTGGGCGACCAGAAGAGTGCGGGCTTCACATTCACCCAGTTTTCAACAGCGCGAGGGAGGGTCTAGAGGAGGACAACCAGATCAACTGTGTCAGCTCCGAGGATCGCAAGAAGCTGTACAACAGCAAAAAAGCGCAATCACACAACAACTGGCACTCAGATGTGGGCTTCGAGGCTGTTCCAGGCGACTATTCCGTCTTTATCGTGCCAGAAATCCCGGAGACTGGAGGAGGTACGTACATTGAGTACCCCAGATTTCCATGCGAGGCTTGCAGGCTAACGCAGAGTGTATAGACACCATGTTTGCATCCGGATGCGAGGTGAGTGACATAAGGCGATAACTGCTGGCCGCAAACTAACGCCAATGTTCCAGCTTTACGATCGTCTCTCGAAACCCATGCAGCAGTTTGTTGAGAGCCTCACAATCATCAACGGAAGCCCAGTACGTGCCACAGCACATTGTATTTGTGAGACATGTTGTCCTTGTGCGTCTGCTGACATGTTGACGACAGTCATTGGAGGACGCCGTGCGAGCAAACAACCCCAATCTGTACGCCAAAGACCGTGGCTGTCCTCAAAACTCCGGGCTTCACTTCCGCCACGAACAGCCCTTTGTACGCACAAATCCGGTGACGGGATGGAAGTCGATTTACGCCCTGGGCCAGAACACGATATCGATCAAGGATCTTGCAGCAGAAGAAAGCCAGATGCTGCTCGACTGGATCATCGGCATTCTGTACAAAAACCATGATACGACAGTTAGGATCAAATACCTCAATCGCAACGATCTCGGTAAGCCCCCCTTCCCATGTTTGAAACGCAGAAGCCGTGGAACAATGCACGTATAATTCATTCTCGTGCTGAATCATGTCGCAGTCATCTGGGACAACCGGAGCACATTCCATTGCGTGACATGGGATTATGATCATCTTGGGCCTCGTAAAGGCAAGAGAGCATTGGGTATTGGCGAGAAACCGTATTTGGATCCAAATTCCAAATCGCGCACAGAAGATCTTGGCTGCTGAATACTTCGATTCCAATATATAGTACCTAATGTTGGTGCGGAGGGAAAACCAAGTAGTAACCGCCCATCAAATTGTAACCTGTCCTATCACTTATCCACCCAGCCCCACCCCAGCCTTTTGGCTGATAGCGCCACAGGCGCATAATTCGATTGAGCTAGAAATTGAAATGTATATTTTTTTTGGCTACTGGTGCAACGGGTGCCTATCGTGACCTTGAGTGTAGCACTTGGGACACGTTCGTGGTGCGCGCTGACGTGCAAGATACGCCTTCATCTGAGCTGTCTCTTGGTTGATAGCGTCTAATTCTGCGACTAGCTACTGTCCCATCTACGCCTGTGGAGAAGCTCTACAGGTATGTATCTATAGTGTACGTTCTATTTCTCTCTACAGGGCCATGATACCCCTTGTAGCTTGTAGACTTTTTTTTCGCTAAGAATCAAAGTTTTCCGTAGAGATCAAGATGAACTTTTGACGACTTCGTTTACTATGTTGTTTCCCGCAATTTATACGGCAAAATAAAGAAGCCAATTTCAACTTTTTTGTTACTAAATTTTTCTTTACTACATACTGCACAAGACGTACACGGAAAGATGTCAAATAACAAGTTGTACGTCTTCTATTTGCGTGGATCTAGAACCAGGTAGAATAAATTCGCTAAGAAAGAGCGACGCATAGGTTGAAGTCTAGGATATCTTAATGCTGTTGCCAATCTCTCTCCTCACCTGGGTCGCAACATCTAAAACATGTTCTCGGCTCTCGCGGGAGAAGATGTTCAAGTATGCGACGAATGTGTTTGTACCTGTAGAAGTATGGGGGATTCTATCGCCCTTCTTCTTGTAAGTCAAGGCTTTTGAGATGTGCTTTGCCAGATCTGGACGCTCTTGTTTTAGTTCTTCTGTTACGTTTCCAGATTGCCAAATACCTTGCTTAGAAGCATCGAACTCGGCGGAGACAAAGATCATGTCGGCAAAGTACTGGGGGCCGTTGCGATAGGGCTGCGACAGAACCTTGACCCGCTGCTCCTCGCGCAGTGGTATAGCAATTAGCAGAGCCCAATAGTCTACACCCCAGGTGGTCTCGACTACATCACTCGAGTTCAGACCTGGCGGCCGGATGTTGCAGTCCATGAGAAAGCAGGAGGGTGGCTTCGTAGTTGGCTCGCAGCGAGGTAGCAGTACGGGTGCGCCAGATGCGTTCTTACGCCATTCTTGTGTCGAGTCGGCTACTCGAGCTTCGCAGTGATATATACCGTTTCGAAATCCCAGCCCCATCAAAGTCTTCAGAATGGAATCGCGCAAGACATGCTGCTCTTTCTGGGGCAGTGCTGAAGGCGAGACACAGTCAAGTTCGTGGAACGAATCGGACCCGTCTTCGGCACTTTTTGGATTCTCGTCTCCAATCTCTGTTTCATGTGAGCCTGCATGGTTTGCAAGTGGAGGAGGAGTGCGGTAACCTTACCCCAAAAGAGAAGTTCACCATTGTACAGGACGAAATTGATGTCCACTTCTGGGCCATCGCAGTACGGTTCCACTACAAACTGTGCTCCGTGACTGGTGGCAGGATTGATCGTTTTGGCCCACGCCACAAGTTGCGCAGCGCTGTCGGCACGAAAGACCAACTCAGAACCCCAACCACGGCAGGGTTTGACAATGACAGGCCAGGTGAGGTCCTCGATCAATGCGGTCTGGATCAGATGCTCGATTCCATTGGCAAGGAAGCATTTCCGACCCTCGATGGCACTCAGCTGGTACTTGTCCGTGGCAACCTGGTAGGCAGCGGTAGGCTCGTGGGGAAGACCCAGCTCGGCGGCAGCCTGACTCACGGCGGTATGGTAACTATCAAAGCAGTTGAGCAGGGCCTCAACTGGCTCACCCGAGCTCTTAACAGCCGCGACGATTCTTGATGGGAAGGCTGCGTCATGGCCAAATTCGACGGGAATAAAAGCCTTCCGCCAGTGGCTATACTCGGAACCTTGTAGCCAATGGCCCTCGGTAGCAAGCACTATGATATCGACACCCAATGCCATTGCAGCAGTGTAGAATTGCCTTGCGCAACCACCCGTGTCTGGAAGCATCTCGCTACCTTCCAAGACTGCCAAAGTGCGTCTTCGGAGGCCGGGAACAGTCAAGCGGCTTGGTAATCGATTGAACAGTTCGCTCTCGAGGTTGGCAAGGGTGTCCAACACGCCTGCAGGATGAGAAGGGGAGTTGGTACGCAGGCGTATGGCTCCGACAGCGTGCTTTGTTAGAGTGGCCAGATCATCAGTGTCGGAGAAGGGTTGCCCATTGTACTGCTGAAGGGGCTGGGCCAAAGCGACGACGGCTTGGACATATTCAATGTCCTGCATGCGACGAGGTACGATGTCGGCTCGGATGACGTTGCCTGCATGAGCGGGAGCGACCAATTTGATCGCTGTCTGGCTGGCGGATTGAGTCGTGGCTTTTAGAATCTCGACGAGAAGTTCCAGGGCATGGGGATGGCCCAATGCAGCCGCTTGAAGTTCCAGTCGGTCCTGGCCGGGGTTCTCTATGTAACAGTGCAACGGGTGCTCGGATAAGGCGAAGTTGGTG
Source organism: Bipolaris gigantea (assembly GCA_030558545.1). Lineage (NCBI taxonomy): Eukaryota > Fungi > Ascomycota > Dothideomycetes > Pleosporales > Pleosporaceae > Bipolaris > Bipolaris gigantea. The sequence continues at coordinate 19,455 of JALPSE010000369.1, read as the reverse complement.
GGAACTGACAAGGGCGAGAAGAGCACGTCGGCGGACTGGAAGGACTGGTCGACATTCGTCACGGGCAGCACCGTCCACGACGCCCGCCACGACGCCTCGGAACCATCTGGGCTTTGGAGGACGATCAGACACGACATGGTGCAGCGCAGGGACTGGTGGTAGGTAGGGCTTCTTTGGTGCACGCTCCTCTGCGTGGCCTCGTGTATGCTGCTGCTGCTGCGGCTGGGGAGTCGAACTAAATGCAACAGAAGACGACGCCGTGCAGCAACGCCGTCCCCGTCGTACTGTAGTAATGCTTGTGGTGTAAGTCATGCTGGGGCCCGAATGGGTTCTGACTGTGCTGGCTGACTGTGTGCTCCGTAGACATGTCACGTGCTTGGGCCAAGTCATGGTCGGCAGCAAGGCTTTTATACGATGCATGTCCCGCCGCCGCCAGATCTGCCTGCTCAATATCCCGCCAAACCGAGCCATGACCGTGAATAGGACTACACAGATTGTCTATCGAGAGGAAGGGGGCTCCCCTGGGGAGCGCGAGAGGAGGTGGAAGATCACATCGAGTATCGCCGCCCAGCAGCCGCAACTCTACCAGTCGGCGAACATCACCATTGAGGCTGTGACCAATGCTGGCGCGGCTGATGAGCCTGCCGCCGACCTTGGTGCGTTGATGACGAGCGAACGTGGTAGTCTCATCGCCCTCGAGGATGCGGCACAGACGGGCACGGCCGAGAGGGGCGCGCTGGCCGAAGGCGTAATTGGACGTCGTAGTCTTGACTTCCTCGTCGACGCCCTCCAGCGCACCACCACCAGCACGACACCGGCTCGCCCAGTCATCATCACCTTGATTGCCCCCCGAGGACATGGCAACATTGTGCGTGCCGACATTGTGCCCAAGCGCATGCACGATGCCGACAATGTCGAGGCGGTGGTGGCGCTCGCAGAGCCTCTGCAACTCTACACGGACGAATCGTGGACAGCAGCCACCTCTCTGTCGACCCTCCTCCGTACCGCTGCGGGCGCCATTCGTCTGAGCCCGCTGCCAGAGGAGACCATTGCCGACGCTTGCACAGCACTCGAACGCGAGCTGGAGAACCGCTTGAGTGTGCCGCTCCTGCTCCCCGACCTGAAGCGACGGCTGCTGTTCATGGTCGAGGGTGGGCTCGGCTTTCCCTTTGGCGGTGCTTGCTCGTGGCAGCTCTATGAGACGGCCAAGGCTCTCGGTATCGATCTCGTCGTCCTCGCAGAAGAGGGCCATGCGCTCAAGCAGCAGCCCGAATTCGCCCACTGGTGTCACGACTTCATCCCCGTCCAGTGCGGCTATGATGCCGAATTCCACGCGAGAATCGTTTCTGCCGTCAGGCAATATGAGCAACACTCCGGCAGATCGGCAGACGGACTCCTCACAGGGTATGAGAGCTACCATGTCCCTGTTGCAACGGCCGCACAACAGCTTGGCTTGTCCCACGAGCCCCTGTCTGCGTACGAGGTTGCGACGGACAAGTTCAAGACCAGTCTCTCCGAAGGCCGCAAGTCCTACACGGCATCAAGTGTGGACGAAGCGTTGCATATCGCCAGGACCGAGACGTTGCCGTGGCCGCTCATCATAAAGCCGTGTCGCGGATGGGCGTCGGAGCTGGTGTTCAAGGTGGACGACATCCAACAGCTGGAACAGTTCGCTCCCCGCATGCGGTCCGACAGCCACGGCGCTCAATTTGTCATGGAGCATTACTGCAGTGGCCCTGAAGTCGATATCAACTTCGTCTTGTATGATGGCCAAGTCAGTTTCTGGGGTATGGTGCCATCCTTCTTTCCTTGTCCTAACGCAAGCTGATCAAGAGTAGATATCGGTGATGAGACTCCCAAAAACGCCGATGGCGGCTCCACCTCGTTTGGCGAGCTGGACTATCTCTTCCCATCGCAACTCCCTGAGGCCGAACAGCGAGCTGTGTACGACGCCGTCCTGCAGTCTATGACTCGCCTCGGTTTCCGCAACGGCATCTACCACTGTGAGGCTCGCATTGAAAACTCGTCGGTTGAATGGCGATTCGATTCACGCGGCATTCCTTCCCTTGAGCCGCGTCAAGATCACAATAGTAAGCCCGCAGAGTCATGGCTCATCGAGATCAACACCCGGCCCCCAGGCGGCGACACTTGCGACTTCATCGAGACCACGTGGGGTGTCGACTATTGGGCTCTCTTGCTCGTCACCAAGCTTCGCAACGCCTCAACATGGGTGCACGCGCTTTCGCAGCCATATCGCGATGGAGCTCAATATCACGCCGACAAAGTGTGGATCATTGCCGACTGGGACCCACCAAAGAACGGCATCTGGGAGTCGGGTAACATCACCGAAGAACTGTTACAGCGGCGGCCAGATCTAGCCAAGCATGTGTCCCAGCATCGCACCTTTGCAAAAAAGGGCGATCAATTGCGCCACCAGTCTACTGGAGCAAACAGCTTCGTGGCTTACCTACACATCTACTCGAGACACAGTCGACTGCATCTCCTTGAGTTGGCGAATGAGATTCGAAACGAGCTTCGTATAGAAATCTCCTAGGCTTAGACTTAATCTAAATAGGACACGACATCATGGTTGAAATAGACTACCCATGCCCGTGACTTAGCCTCGCATTACCACCACCACCACCACCACAAGCATATGTGCTTTTCCAGTTGTATGTCAATGTCTTACCACGCTGCTACAATAAGGAGCGTATAGCATCACCATTTCTACAAGATGCTCTTCGAATAGTCCTAGTAAACCTAGGAATAACTTTCGCTTGGCGCCATCCACAATACGGTTAGGGTCTCACGCTTTTAACGTATCAAGCAGCAGCCTCTAGTCCCAAGTCTAGCTCATGTAGGCTATTAAATAGCCTTCAACTTTCTCATTAGATTGGTATTAATTGACGTGATCATAAAGGTTCATCTTAAAAGTAAACATCCATTTACTAATCTAGTCACTATGTCTGACTGTAGAAGAAGCCCACTCGAGTGGTGTGTTAGTAGGTGTCGAAAATAGGGGAGAGATGGTTCTGCTGGACTGTATGAATAAGGGGGCTAGACGTAGAAATTCCAACCATTCTCTCCTATTCTCTTCCTACATAATCATGTATATTGGAAGTTGTTTTCCAACTCGCTCACCTGGCAACACCCGCTCCCTCCCCGTTTCTCGCTCGAATGCCCGTTCATTTGCGGTACCCTGCTGCAGCCCAATCTTCATCGCTAATCTGTTGCGGAGCATACTCAGATCCAGCACTCTGGTCGTGCCCGGAGGAAGTGGCACAGTAGCCTTGCGACTCTGGTCTCGTAGCGGGTTGTCGTAGGTTTTGGCTGCTCCAAGGATCATTCCTAGATGGAGCCCACAAGTACGGCAGGATCTGGGCCCAATTCTTCCGCTCCATTACCCTGTGCAAGCATGCCGGATCCTCCACTGTTTGAACTGCTTCGTGCCGTGCTGGAGATTAAATTCAATCTCGTTGCACCCCTCGGGACCAGTCAGCCATTATTCAGTGGCGGCGATGCGAGGCAGCTCACTTGGTTGAAAGGCTAGCGTAGGAAGCTGGGCTACAGGGTATGATCGTCTGTGAAGCCGGGCGACTTTTGTACTTTGTCAGCTCGATTCGATCAAAGGACTCGGTCACTTATCAATCGTTTCTGGTATTCAAATGTCTAGTGAATACGTTTGAGGTATCCGTACAGGAGGGACGAATCGGGGAAGGCCCGCTCATGTTGGCTTGAATTTTGTATTCGATTGGCTGACTTGGAATGCGGAGGGTACGTCTGAGCGTAGTGTAAATTGGGAGATGCGATTGTTAACTGTACGTCGGCGACATTGGATCTCATTGTATATGAAGGGGGCATAGGTACGAAGTTGCCATAGCTTCAACGTAGACATCGTTTGAAGTTTGTGCGTCGGCAGAACCGAAAGCTTTGCAAGATGTCACTTTTCTATTTCTGAAAATCGGTCGCCCAGGCTCTATTCACGATCTGCCTTTTTCTAAAATCGGAGAGATGTATCTCAATTTCGGTGAGACGTAAATGGAATAGCTCGCCAGTGTACGCTACAGTGCCTCTACACAGCAGCCTCACGATATGAATTCTGACTTACTAGCCCATTTTAGGAAATACGGTCAGCTTCTATCAAGTTAGACTCAATGTGATAATCGCACTACACGGAAGCGGCACACGCGTCATACTAAGGCACATTGATTCTAGTATCTTGAGATCTTCGCCCTGAGCCTGCGTAACGAAAGTTCCAAGTTCCTGAAATCCCAAGGTTCTGTAAAGCGGAAGTCTAAATTCACCCGCGATGACCGTCACAGGCACACCATCTTCACGGCCCTTCTGTAATCTCGACTTTACAAGCCGCGAACTGACGTGTTTTCTGCGATAACCCGGATGTACCCCAAGAGTTTGCAGACGCAGTTGCCTATCGCCCCATAATTCTTCGAGTTTTGCTTCCTCTTGTGCGCAGCCTGCCCTGAAAGCAGCCTGACGATGTGGCGCTACGTCCCGCCGCTGAGCGCCCCCTTTTCGCGCGACGGCCGATATGGCTACTCTCGTTAATACTACACATTCTAGTACAGATGATTTTGCATACCGTTCTGCGGTTCATAACTGTGTCCGTATTTTGCCTTGTTGATATAAGAGACGTCCCAAACTGCGAAGCCCACTGTCGTTGCTGGCTCCGTAGCGGGTGAGCCTAGAACCTCCACCACCATTACGAACCAATCATCACTTGTCGGAGAAATGAATTTTTCATAGAGCATCCTGATATACTTGTAATGACCCTCTGGGAACTGCTTCTTGTGCACGAATCTGTAATTGAATTGCAGATCAAAAGGCATGGCCTCAAGGACTACCGACACCATGTTATCAGCATCGTGGGGAGTAGCGGTGCGGAAAACAACTTCAAGACGCATGCTTCGTTGTGGCCTGATGCTTGGTGAATTGACGTTTCAAATGTGATGTTTACAGATTGACTTATTCTCCTTGAGTTGGTACCCTTCTTACTGTACTGTACCTGGACAGCCTTCACATGCGGCATGCTTATGCACTGAGCGACAGCAATTGCCGATGCGCTAACAAAGCGTGATCAGAGGTCGATAGCCCGGTAGTACTCTCTGATAATAGAAATACGGTCACCTAGAATCGGTATGAGATATCGGCTGATTGCGGGCTAGGTGCCGAACCTTTTGTTTTTACACGTCAGTGATGATGATGATGCTCAAGGCTGAAGCCCCCCACTAGTACCCATCGGAAAACGTGAATACGGCGAGATGAAATGGAACTAGTGCAACATACGTCGTGCGTCTACAACTGAGCCATTGCCCAAACGTCAGACAGCCACCATCTTCGAGCAAATTACACCTTGCCCAAACGGCACGACGTTCCCATCATGACTAGGATTTTGCCCGAGGGGAGTGAAAGACGCCCCCTCCATAATCAAGCTCACAGGTTGGCACATGATCAAACACTGTACGCGACGAATCAGGGCTAACATTGCTGAAGATTCTATGCATGTATTCGCGATTCGCATCCGCGTTTCGTAAGCCACGTCACTCAGCCTTTCCAGGAGCAATCATTCAGGTCATCCACTGAAGTATGCCAGCATATGGGCATTTGGCCGTGGCGAACAATACACTTGTTTTTCAGCGGCATGGATACATGCATAAGAGCGGAGTTGGTGGTGCTGGTCATGACTTGGCTGCCTACAGGCACCCGCCGCCCTCGGACTTGAGAATGTCGGACCAGCAAGGCTACCGCGTGACAGAGAGAAGAAGGCGATGAGGCTTGGCTCCGAGGTCCTCCAAATCCGCGGCTTAGATGTACAAACCTCCCCTTTTCCGAACCATCTCATAGTATATACCTGCAGCCAACTGTGCCATGGCAGCCCTCGAAGCGGCCTCTTGAAACGCGTTTCTCCCTCACCAGTCCTTGACGACTCTTGCTTCCCTTGTTCACTTTGAGGCATACGACTGCGCACTTTCAGTAATCATATCACTCTAAATACCACTTAGGTATATCATTCATAGCTGATGTGCCTAAAGTTGGAGATGGTACGTACAAAGCCTTGGTATGGTGTCTCTGTAACAAGATTTAATTGACCTTGTTGCGGCAGTGTCCAGATTTTCCCTTCGAGATGGAAATCGCGTGGATGCTCAACAGTCATTGATTCTTTCTGGAGAAGACAAGGGGTTGCCGAACAGTATACAGAAAGCATCTTTTTGCGATAGCGTACCCGGGCCACTAGAACCCTTGGCCGCAGCCGAGCAACAAAGTGCCAATGAGCCCTTTTCCAATGAGAGAAACTCTCGGACACATCATCTTTTGCAATGGCCCAATACCGACGTCGTCAGGAGTCCGAATGGGCAGGGGAACGACTAGGCCGGTAGCTATGCAGACACAGGGCTCCAGACCGCAAACGCTCCTCAGGATTCTGTGCCTCAGGGACACTGTGATCTAGGGTTTACACAGGCTCACTTGGATACTACCATCTTTGTCAACAATAGTATGACCACAGCTTGACCTCCGGATTATCAGGGCGAGAATATTATTCGATGTCCGGATGCGAATCCATATCCACCTAATAACATGTGGGACTATAACCCTGGTATACAATTCATAGGAGATGCAGCATTATCAGTAGATTCAAACATGCGGTCTATGATGCTCAACAATGAACTGCCAACGACGTATCTCTATCATTCTGCAGTACCTCCAGCAAGCAGTTTGTTTCCGATACGTGGCAACTCTGTTTACAAGCATTCCTCACGTCCATATAGAGACTCTCGTCCAAGTATCCGAGTGAGAGATGGAGAAAACGCCTTCGCTTCCATAGCGAACTGCACACCATTCATAGATAGATTCCATATTCCGCAATTTGCCGATTATGGTGATTCTATCTTGAACGTCCCAGAAACTACCTTCGATAACCACCAGATGACTATAGCTCAAATACCGTCACTGCCCTTGGCATCAAATTCACCTCCTGTGCGTGTCCCACAAAATGCCACGAACCTGGATGCACTTTATGGAGACAAATTTAACACGAACAAAGGTATCTTTGGGGCAACTTCGGTCACTATCGATCAATACATACCCTCGTCTACCTCCAATACATAACATGGCCTCTCCTATAAGGCGCCAGCATCGTCAAGCAATCCGCCCATAGGTCATATCGCCTCAGGTGGTCCATTGTTGTCATCAAACCCACACTTTCGGAGTACAGTCGAGACAGGCCGCCAACCAGATATACCAAACCCCTTATTTGAGTGGTATTTGGTCAATCACGGAGACTTCGAAATTCCCATTAATCGCGTGGCCTCAAATAGCAACTCTCGAAACAGCTCTTGGACAATGCCCAACTTCAGCGACGAGTCCCAAGCTGCATAACCACACCCGATACTCAAGGCAGGTCTATAATTCGAACGCCATGTGAAAGTATCGGACTCAGTGCAATCCTAGGCCTTCTCACAAGCCGCGATGTGTCGATGACTAGAGAAATTTCCAAGAAGAAGCCGGAACTTGATCGTAATTCTTGCTCAGGAAGATCCCAGTCGAGAGCGCAAAAGCTCTCGCATAAATCTGTCTAATGAAGAGATAGGCAATTCAGATTCTGCGGCAACTAGACCGCATCATATTGACAGATGGCCATAGCCTCTAGCCCAAGTTGTGAGATACGGTAACAACGGTCAGGTGCAAACGATTGAGAGCACTTTGGGGAACCCTGCGCGAAAGGTGAAAGGTCCCTATAACGCTGAAGGTAGGGAGAACGCAGCTTCTTGCCGAGAGATTGGTGCGTGTGATACGTGCAAGCGAAAAAAGAAGACGGTACGCAATACTATCGACGATTGGGATACCGACTAATCAGTCCCAGCGTATTTGGGGAACCTAAAAGAAGGTCTCACTAACATCTATCTTGGACCAAGCGATCTTAGTCCTTGACACTTCATGAACCGCTCCATTGGCATCGTTGAAATCACATCGGCAAACCAACAGGCCTTGGTTCTGGACGCACCACGAACCCTTCGGCTGATACCAATCTCCGGTGCGACGCTTGAGGTCTACGTCAAACGGGTTGACGTACGCGACGGAGACAAGGTTGATTGCCGCGAGATCGATCAGAATGGCAAGGACTGCGCACCATATAGTCTCACCAGCTCCCTACCGTACGTACCAACATCGAAACATGTATTCACCGGGAGAGGGGTAGATACCTCAATCTACTTTTGACGGAAAATAGTTCTTCTCATCCAATGGAAGGCACGGGGAGCATAACCCAGCTGACGGTGAAGGCCGCTCTGGCCTATGCGGCCAAACGTCCAGTAAGTAGTGCTACCAGTCAATATAGATATGATCTGACAAGGGCATGAATCTGTTATCAGTATGGCACTGGACATGCGGGCATACTGTCGCGCCATGGAACGAGAACGGACAATGTGTGGTGAAGATACGCTCGGCCTTTCAAATCCAAAGACCCATCCAGCCCTTGGCATGAGTTTGTTCCAAGCACTCCGATGATGGATGTACAGCTCGATCAAATCGTGATACAAGATATTCTTGGCCCTCTAAGGCGAATACTTGTCCTTTCTCTTGAGGAATTGATCAAACAGCATGTTCCGACGGACTAGCTTGATTGCTACCTAACCATGTACCTCGTTTCCAATTGCACTGAGTGGTCCTGTACGCACGGAAACACATTCTCAAGCCTTATGGACTTGATGTGAATAGTCATGCTGCATCCAGACGAAACGCATGCTGACCATGAAGCGCAGCGCCGTTATTCCGACATGAAACTCGCCGAGGCGTGGTTTCACACAAGCAAATACATCTTTCTCGCTCTCACTTCTGGTCCAACGGTTCTGATCCTTTCCATGTAGACTGAATGAACCGGAAAAGTTCAAATTTGCACAACTGAACAACCATGCAGTACAGTTCATGCAACAAGTTCAAAGGATGGTGATGCAGAAAGGTAAGCGCTAATCCTTGCATGGAAAAATACCCACCTACATTAAATTACCCACAAGTCACTTTCGGCAGAGCTACACGTCAAAGAGCCCAAGGATAGGCACTACTACGAAAACGATCTTACTAGACCTACCAGCTGTTCAGTCCCGGGTGGCACCCGGGTCTACCGTACATTGTGCAAGAAACACCGGCATAGGTCAAGAACACGACGCGGGATGGGAATAGTTACGTAGATGTATTGAACATGGAGTTCGCGTAGAGCAGTCATGAAGAGAAAGGTTCCATGTTTCAGCCTGGGACGGGCCGCGGCTCAGTTTACTTGTCTTATCAGAGAAATCCAAAGCCAATAAACGAGAAGATTCGTTACAGCTAGAAATGATTCATGTGTTCTTCCCGCGACGAAAGACGAGCCCAGGAAGCTAACAGACAAGAACGCGAGGCGATGCCAGCAAGTCGTGGCAGAGACGTGCGATGTCGCTCAAGAGCATTTGAAATGCTTGGTCAGTTTCCTATTGATGGGTGGGGCCCGGTGTAGTACGTCCCAGCTGCGGATCTTCCTTGCCTCACTATGGCCGTGGATCAAGTCTGAATTCTTGTCGAGAACCCTGGACATGGGCCACGCCAACTGTTCATCCGAGCTGCGCAGCCACAGTCGAAGCATGTGGCGCGTTCCATTCAACGAGCGCTCTGTTGGACTGAGACTGTCGACAATATTGCGCGCGCCTTGTTGTCGACAGTCTGTAAAGGCCCCGCGTGCGTGGAACATGGCCAGATTGTTGAACATCTCAGCATTGCCAGGCTGTAGTGCTATCTTGAGCTGGTGCTTCACAGCGGTGAAGTGCACGGCGTCCAGTGCTTCGGCTTGCCTTTGCGACATGGCGGGAACGTCGGGGTGGTGGGGCGAGAAGGGTGCGCCAGTGAGTGGGCGGCGCGAGTAGAGAAAGCTAGGTCTGTGTCTTGTAAAATTGTGCAGGAGCTGACGATATGCCCAGCTTGGACGGGCTTTGTTGAAACGGGGCTGTGTTCAGCGGAGAAGTTTCCGAGCAAATATGACACCGTACTCGTCATGTATCCATGTGTCGTCGGGGAGGACATGGATGATGTCGGACCTAGTGGCGGCCAGCTCATTGTATATCATCCCAGACGATACCAGCAAGCTTTCGCTGCCCGAGACGGCGGTATCCAATACGTACATGGACAGCATATCACACATGTCAGTATGAAAGGGCTTGCGAGTACAGTCAGCTTTGACTATCCACTTTGCAGTTGCTTCCAACTCTTACCTGTGCACGGCTTGTGTATGGCGACGGTTGGCCAGTAGCGTCGGGCAACTCCTTGTCAATGTCTTTGATCTCAACAATCATACGTCCATCGTAGTCCTGACAGGCATGAATGTTGGCAAGGTAGCTGGTGATACCAAGATATATGAGGACATTATCGAGAGGCGAGTATTCCATTGGATTCAGATCCCGAATGACGTTGAAGCCAGTGCCCAGATAGAGGTTGCGCGCTACCTGCAGTGGAAGCGGGGTTGGTGTTGTTCCCATCTACTACTCCAAGGTCAGATATTCAGGAAGACGGCACAATCATATCCCACGCCCATGTTTATCGAACGAATAGTGCCACGCCACGACTCCGCTTGGGTCTGTCGTTAGCCGTTATCTGTTTGCCATTTGCACTGGATGACCGACAAAGCTGAGGCTGTATTGAACTGAGCAATGCCGCAGCGAGTGGACTTCCAGATGTGAACCTGTGCGCTTGATTCTCATGTGCAAATGGCTGTTCACGTGTAGGTGTCATGATACCTACCTAGGTTGGACACATTTCAAAAAGTATTATTGAAAGGACCCAAGACGTGCTCGCAAAAATACAGGGTCTGACGTGTCGCCCATGCATTTCGCTTGGGAACAACCCATCGAGTTCCCAGAGCGCACGACCAAGCTGACCAGGCTGGCCAGAAGATCAACCGCCAGAAATGTGCCTTTTGTTTGTGTGCATAACAGTGCTGCTGGTCCCTGAAACTTGTCAATGACCATGTCTGGGTAAATGTTGTGTTGCTCGTTGAAACAGTGCCATCGTTGGATCAAGTATGACCTATACTTGGCTACTTGGGTAGTAATCCGGAGGCAGCCTTTCGCTCTACACCGACGTTTTCGCATCTCATTGGCACTCATGCCAGTGTCTGGAGAGCGACCTCATAGTGCAGTCCGATCTGCTTTTCTCTTTGTCGGTACTGTCGGTGCCTTTCGCACCAGCCGTACGTGACGTTGTCAACATGCAAGTTTGCATCCTTGCTCTTGTTCAGAAACATGCCGAAATGGCATAGCCCATCTCCATTTTATCCCTTCACCGATGGATAAAAGAATATCGCATCACACCAGTCATTAGTGTACTATCTTGTTTCCAACACTAACCTAAACTCTATCTAACTCGTAGTAGTCTGGTACCCAAATAACCTCGACCTATTTACTAGTCTGGCCTTGCAAGTTAACACTCCACCTATAAAGTCTTTTGTGTTCATAACTAATCCAAGTAGGTTATAGTAGAGTCTGCTGTCCTCTGAAAAGAAAATTAATCTGATTCAAGTTATAGTTTCGCACTGTTCTACCCAACTAATAAATAAAACAAGATGATTCCTCATTGGAAAGCTACAACCCTTGCGATCTAACTAGTGAATGATACACTCCTTGCATCCGCAGGAGGGCGTCATGGGCCCCCTGTTCGACTAACCTTCCTTTATCCAAGACATAGATGATGTCAGCATGCTGGATAGTCGCCAGCCGATGAGCGACGGCGACCGTGGTACGCCCTTGGCGCGTCGCTTCCAGCGCAGTCAGAACAAACTTCTCGCTACTGTTGTCAAGCGCCGACGTGGCCTCGTCTAAGAGCAGAATGGGACTATTGCGCAAGAGGGCGCGAGCAATGGTGAGGCGCTGCTTTTGCCCGCCAGAAAGCATGCTGCCGCCCGATCCGACTTGAGTGTCGTAACCCTCGGGGAGGGAGGTGATGAAGTTGTGAATGTTGGCAGCTCGGCAGCTGGCGTGCAGTCGCTCCTCGCTGACAAACTCGAATGCATCTTGGCCAATCATTAGGTTTTCGCGAATCGTGCCCGAGAACACGGCTGGGTCTTGGCTGACGAGTGAGATCATCTGTCGGTAGCTGTTCAGGTGGAGCTGGCGAATGTCCTGGCCATCCAATGTGATGCGGCCATGCGTAGGGTCGTAGAATCGCTCGATGAGCGACAGGATGGTGCTTTTCCCACTGCCGCTGCCGCCTACAATGGCAACAAACTTGCCCACCGGGATTTCCAGGTTGATGTGGCGCAGAACCATTGCTTGCGGACTGGAAGGGTACGCCATGGATACGTTTTCAAATACAATGTGCCCCTCGTTGTCCTCGCGCGATACTCGCTTGCCTCGCTGGGACCACGAGTCTATCTCTGGCGTCCTTTCAAACAGCCGCTTCAGCTCATGGGCAGCAAGCGCCGCCTTGCTCATATTGGGAGCAAAGTTGAACAGCGCACCGGCAACGGCAGCTCCCCAGACCAGAGCGATGAGGCATATGTAGTACTGCGTCAAGGTGTATTCTCCTCGGGCGAGCAAGAAACTTCCGTACCAAAACGCCAGTGCAGAGGCCAGAAAATTGATGCCCTGGGATGCTGCGTAAAGGGCAGAGGTGCGAAGAATAGGCCCCAGAGATTGGGCCGCTTGCGTGGCCAGGATGGTGCTATACCTGCTGAGCACATATCTCTCCAAGCTGGCAGAGGCGACAACGCGGATTGCACCCACGACCTCGCCCGCGTAGGCAGCGGCTTCCTCGCCCGCCTGGCGGATCCTCGCGTCGAAGACCATGATGACCTTGAGCCGGACCCAGCCCAGTCCCGCGAGAATGGGCACAAGCGGAAGGCAGAAGAGCGACAGCTTCCACGCGACGCCCAGGCCTACGCCCAGGGCCAGGGCAATGGTGGAGGAAAAGGTGACGATACTGCCAATGACGATTCCACTCAAGCCCATCAGATCAGTGGCACTGCTGCTCAGCCTCGATGCCACACGCATGAGATCATGTGCCTTGTCATCAAAGTAGCCCATGTTTTGACGAAGGATGGCGCGCAACGTAGTATAGCGGACACGGCGGGCGAGTCTCTCCGTCGAGACTGCGAAGAACACACCGTTGAGTATGCCGACGATGAAGCCGTAGATCCCTGTAAAGGCAAATATCGATGTCCAGAAATCTGTGCTTCTCATCATGTCGTGTGCGTTTGTGAGTGAGAATGCATTCAGCGTGTTTGCATACCAGATTGCGGGTATGATGAGATTGGCACTGGCTAGTAGCGAAGTAACAATGCCTCCACAGAGGTACCATCGCTCTGGCCAATTCAGCTGTAGGATCATCCAGAGAGCACGCCAAACAGATGGCATAGCATTCTGCTTTGCGACATCCCCGTCCGAGCTGCTCGTGGCTTGTGTAGACTCTACACGGCTTCTAATAAGTTCCTGCAGCTCTATATCGTCGAGGTCGTCGTCGCTGCTATCCTCTTCCGTCTCTTTGGTGCAAGCTCGATCATTAGTTTGCGCTTCTTTCGTTGCGGTTCTCAGTTGATGCTTGTGGATGAGTTCTGCATAAAGTCCACGCTGCGCGAGCAGTCCGTCGTGGTTCCCTTGCTCGACCACCTCTCCGGCCTGCATCACGACGATGTTATCTGCATTTCGTATGGTGGAGAGGCGATGTGCGATGACGATTGTTGTCCTGGTCTGAGAGGCAGACTCCAAAGCTTTTTGAATCACCTTCTCCGAGTGTGTGTCAAGGGCAGCCGTGGCTTCATCCAGCAGAAGTATCTTGGGATCTGACACAATCGCACGAGCGATGGCTATGCGCTGACGCTGTCCACCAGACAATGAGTGACCTTTCTCCCGGAGTTCGGTATCGTAACCCCGGGGCAGTGCCATGATAAAGTCATGTGCGTATGCCGCCTTCGCGGCTGCAATCACACGCTCTCGATCCTCTTCATCGTTGGTGGCCACTGTTGCAGAGCTAATTAAGCCGTGGCGAATGTTTTCAAAGATTGTCGTGTTGAACAACGTTGGTTCCTGCCCAACATAGGCCATTTGCTTCCGCCACCAATACAGGTTCAGATCGGCCAGGTCAACACCGTCGACGCGTATCGATCCCGCTGTGGGCTCGTAAAACCTCTCGAGCAGGTCCAGAATGGTACTTTTGCCACACCCAGAGAGACCAACCAAGGCAGTAGTCTTGCTAGTCGGTATGGAGATGCTAACGCCCTTCAATGCTTCGGTTTCCCTTCGAGAAGGATAGACGACCTTTACATTCTCGAGCTCGATGTTCCCTATCAGCCTATCGGGAATGATTCCGGAGTTCGCAAACGGATCTATCGCAGACCGCCTATGGACGATCTTGAAGGTGGCACTGAGGCTGCTCATGCTGGCCACGAAACCCTCTAGGAGAGGAATGACACGAAGCATGGCAAAAGCACCGTTAACCACTGTGATGGTCGTGGCAACCACGGCTGCCACGTCAGAATCCCCTGTGCTCAGGAAGTACTTTGCGCCAGCCCAAAATCCTAGCGCATACGCCCAGTTGGGCATGCCGCTCGACCAGCCAAAGGCCACTGCCATGTAGATGCGAGACTTGATGCCGTACTTCTCAGCGCCACGAATGAACTTGTCGTACTTTTCAGCCAGTTGGTTTTGACTGTTGGAAGATACGACGTGCCTGATGTTCAAAATCGCTTCATACGCAACGTTTGAGCCGATCGAGTAAAAGTTCTTGGAGGTTTTGGAGTTTTTGACTGCAAAGCGCGAGGTGCTCGTAGTCACCAAGATCATGGCAACCAGAATGCTACACAGAATCAAAGCCAGTCGCGGGTTCATGATGAAGGCAATGGCGAATGCGGATAGAAAGTTGGCCGTCGCAGTGAGGGCAAGAGCCGATTTACTCGTCAGTGCCTCCTGCACTTCGATCATGTCCGAGGTAATGTGAGTTGTGAGTTGACCAATGCTGACCGTGTCGAAAAAACTAATGTTCTGGCGTACAATCGCCTCGAGGTAGGTCCTCCGCAGTCGACGCACGATCCGCTCGCCAGACCAGTAGAATCCAACTGTGCAAATGTAGGATGAGACAAATTCAACGCCTGCGAGATATACAAAATACCATGCAAAGTGATCAGTCCGGCCAAGCAGCTGTCCTGGTGATATGGATCCATCCGCGAAACCGACAAACACTCCCGTCAGTTCGCCAAAAATTAGCTATGGGTGAAAATGTTAGTCTTTCTGTCTCTTTTTTTTTATATTGGAAATGGGACGGTTGAGAGAGGGGCGGACGAACAGAAATGAATGGGTTCGCAGCTCCGGCGACAATACCAGCCATTGAGCTCAACACAATGGCCATTCTGTCCCGTTTTGTGGCGTACGGCCATAGAGAAAACTCCTGGTGATTGCGAGTAGATGGAAGTCCATTGAGTTGACGATCTAGAATGGCCCTCTCTTTCTTGCTGAGCGCGACATGTCGCTCAGCACCAACGGCGTCCAACCCTTGTGGAGCGGGACACTTGTCCTCGTCCTCGCTCATGGGACGCAACGGGATGTACTCGTCTCCCTTCTGCTTTTCAACGACATGTAGTGGCGTGTTCTCATCATCGTCACTGTCCATTGGGTATTGTTGCGAACTTCGAGGCATGGAGGAGAGGTGCTCACAACAAACGTCTCAGCCTTACTCTACTCTACTTGTTCCCCTCTAAATGCGCCAACGCTATACATGGAAGCTAAAACTGTAAGCGGAACAGTCAGAAATAAGACGTGACCCTGCTAGCATGCAGAGTGCCTCGAGCTAAGGGTGTGTTCGGCTCCGTCTCAGCTCGCCGTTTCCTAACCAGATTGGGAGCTCCATCTCAAAAACTGAGATGGAAATGGCTTCGTGTTCAGTAAAACGCCGTTTTAACGCCACCAGCTAGAACTCTATTTTATTAGCGCTTATATACTAAAATAAGCCATGTCTAGTGCTTATCTGCCCTATATTTTCGCTTCTTTAAGCGAAATAGAACTCCGTTTTTGAGCTAGAAGCTCTAAGGGTCTATCTCATTTTTAAAAACTCTATTTCATCATGTAATCGTCGCAATAGATAGAGATCCCAACGTTAAAAAAGCTATCACGCTGATACAGGTAACGGTATCGGCGACCAGCTTATCTGAGAGAAGTTTAGTAGCGGCGATATAGAAAGTATCTTGCTGAGCAACGCGCTGCAATATTATCTCAGTTAGTATAGACGTCATTTTAATAGTAAGCAGTATCTAGCATAGGCTACCAGAAGTAACGAAGTTACAGAGAACTAAAACGCTAAAATCCTAGCTAAATAACCCCTCTATTTTCTAACCTAATTTAGAAAAGCTCAGCTGTAAGGCTAGCTAGGCCTCCCCTGTTGAAGCTCTAAACCCAAATCGGCGATAAGCTGAGATGGAAAACGAAGGCATCGAACCGACTCCAAGCTATAATCGTCTAGCTAGTAGTCAGATAATACGCGCAGCGATTATTGTCTGCCGCAGATCCGGATGTTCGGCGGCTGACTGTTCCGCACGTGTTAATGGTTGATTTCTTCACGGTCTATCCAGGACTCCTCCTATGCAAAGTGAGTGCGTATAGTGAAGTGGAGTTTATCCAAATGATCTCTACTCCAGCCATTCATCATGCTATAATTTGGGACCAAGCTATAATCTAGGGCACTAAACCTGGCCTGAAGCGGACGTACATTGATCGCCTATCGCTAATACAGATCAGCCGCGTATTATACCGTTTAAAGATCATCCGGCACTTCCCCAAGCTACGACTCAAGCTCAGTGGATAGATGGGAGCGCGGTCACGTAGTCGTACAGCAGAGCTCGCTTTCATCAACTATCGACCTTTGTTTAGCATCCCGTGTTTACTTGATTGATACACGAGCAGATGAATCAATCGGCTCACCTGACTGACGACCAAATCATTGAACACTCAAAAAACAATGGATAGCGGACGGCTAGGATCTACACCTACTGGCTTTATACCCCACCTACAGCTTACTGACCCCTGCCTTGGGCTTAGCGGCAATTGACCAAGGCCTGCCACAGATGTTGATGAAAGGAGGGCTGGTTGATTGCCTGATCCTCAGCCCATGGAGTCGATCAATCCTACAAGCAGACGATAGTGGAGGTTTTGGTATCTGTTGGGTTGAAAGACGCTATTCCGCATACGGGATATCCGAGCATGCACGTGTGAGCACACGTGTACGTTGGAAAGCTTCTTATCGCTTAACAAATGCGCATTTCGTTTCCCAATGTACAAAAACCCCTCAGGGATCGACTGTGATATGTCGCTAAAGCTGCAACAATTGGCAACGTGAGACAGGACGCCTTGCCACTAGGCCCCTATTCATTACGTCTGTTTCAGGCGGTCTAGCTATCGGCTATCCAAACTAGGTGGATACGAGGCTAATATAGGCGCGGACCGGTGAGACGTGAGCTTTGTCCTCGCTACGCCAAGCGGATCGGGCAAGTACTCGGGCTAGACTGAATTCGTGGCACGTGGCACGTTGCACGGTACGGTTGCCACCTGTACGTGTGTCGGGGCTAGGGTCAGGCCAAGGCCCATGGGCCACGCTAGAGGTTACTTGAGTACCTTTGTCGCTACAGAGTACAGCAGCATTGTCAATCAAGGAAATACCATCGAGAACCATCAGCATGCCGCGAAAGAGAAGTACAAGAACCCAGGCCAGCCATGATGATGATGATTGGCACCACATCTCCGACCAGACATTGCGAAAGCGCATACAGAACCGAGTAGCACAACGGAAACACCGTATGTTCGTTTATTCTCCGTCTCCCGTCATGAGCTTTCAGTAATCAGAGTCAAGGACGAATTGTAGGGGAAAAGCTCAAGATACTTGAACAGCTGACTGGACAACAAGAATTCCAAGACGAAATCAACTTGTGGTCCTACCCTACAGAGCTTACAACGAACGGCCCCTTCTCCTGTGCATCTGGCCCTTCATCGGACGGAGTGTCTGATACATTCATGTCAGCGACCTTGGACGATGTCGACTTGAATATGGCAGCCGACACTGCGTCTCTTTCTCGCCAGCCTTCAGCCCACATGGTCCAGACTTGCGATGGCAGCATTTTGCGCAGACCGGATGCCATGCCTTGGTCAGCTAGCAGTGACCAAGAAGTATCTCGAAGCAGCAAACCCTCGAATTCAGCAAGTCTCCCTTTCACCGAACAAAGCTTGCTTTACGCTCCCACTGCCGCCAAAGGGACACCTCCGAGCTACCATTCCAATTCCTCCAGCAACACGGCCGGTTCGAGTCGATGTATGCTTTCGCAAAAGCAGCCGGCAGATTACTTCAACACGCCCTTGTCAACCATCTTCGATTTCCACTTTGGCCGGGATTCGAATGGCTCGAGTCGAGACAGCCGAGACGGGTCATTGACAGAAGATCGATTGTCTGACTCGGACGCGCCTCAGATCAACAACCAAGACTCACGAAAGCCGAAGAATACCAATGAATCGTCAAAATGTCTTGCCACACAAATTGAGAAGGCGATTGAGAGTATCCGCGAGCTGGGCTTTGACAGCGTCGATGAGCTCGCTATACAATACTACACTGCGGATTTTCAACATCGACCTGCCCTTCAGCACAGACGTCAGCTATCCCGTCGACGAGGTCTCGTCGATCTGCTGCGCTCGATTGAAGAAGACTCGAGAGAAAAATGGACCGAGTGGGAGGTACAACGGTATCGTGATGAGATTCTGCGATCAGCAGAGGAAGTCCTGGAAGAGGAGTTTTCTCAATTTGTCAAGCTTTACGGAAGCGGCAAGAACAAGGAGAGGAGCCTGGCGGAACAGAGACGCCGGTTCCAAGAAAAGGTAAGATAGCAACGCTTGTGTAAACAATTCACCTTCAGGCTTAACCTTGTACACACAGCTACCAAACCTGTCAAGTCTACTAAACATGCTTGGCGTGTCCGTCCAGCCCCAAGGAAATGGGGACCGAACCGCAGCCACAGTATGCGCAATCAGCGTACTGTTAGATAGTCTCGATGCTAGAAGTCCCAATGAATGACCCCATTTATTAGAAAATACCACTTCGGCAAACCATCCTTAGTATTTTTGCTAGCTCTTAGTCGCGAGCGCCACACCGACACATGTTGGGATGCAACGCGTTGATGAATCAAGGATACAATGCCGTCACTGTGCTGCTCTTGGCATGCAGACTCTTGCAATGTTCACTCGTCTGTTGTCATGAGTGTGCACAGGCTAAGCCTAGGCCCCATTGCCCATGACTGCCTTACTCTCAGTCGAAGAATTGTTCAATTCAAAGGCACAGGCTCGAAGCTGTAGTAGCGTCGGTGTTACAAGTAACAAGAAGGATTCTCTCCTTGACAAATGACGAGATGGCGGAAGGCCTATGGACGTCCACGTCAGAAGGTAATGATCATCGCGG
>JALPSE010000368.1:0-28328 GCA_030558545.1 Bipolaris gigantea | reverse complement strand
GTGTGTGTGTGTGTGTGTGTGTGTGTGTGTGGGTTTCCACTTGCTTTATACTCTTTACAGTGTGTGCGAGAGAGACTTTATCCAATAGGCCCCATGGTCCAGATTACGCAGACAAAGTTACAGATAGCATGCTCGCGAGCATGCTGTTATGGAGGTATAGCATTTCAAATCTTTGGCACAAGTAGGGTATACGAAATTCCTAGGTCACCAGTTACGTCACCCGACGCCATCCCATGATCCCATCAACACAAAAGAATCAAACTAATACCCGGGCCACCCAAGTGAACCCTCACGCCCTCACCTCTCTCTTCCGCTCCCTATCCCACTCTTTCTGCTCCTTCAAAAACGCCTCCTTCTTCGCCTGGTACCCCTCATGCGCCTTCGCCCTCTCCCATACGGCCCTAAACACCTCACTCGCGTCCAACTTCTCCTTTCTACCCACATGTCCCGTGCTCTTCTCCAACTCGCGTCCCGTCTTCTTATCATACTTCCTGCCCCCCGCATGATTCGCATACCGCTTCGCACGCGTCATGCCCATTTGCAGGAACTTGCGCGCCATGTCCATGCCGATGAAGTCGTTCTCGTCGTTGTAGTGTAGGAACTGGGAATAGATTGCAGACGAGGATTGGCGCGCAACCGAAGGCGTCTTGAAGCGCCAGAGGGGTAGAATGGCCGACTTGTAGGGCTCAAAGGTTAGGACGCCGCTTTCGCCGCGGCCGATGCGGTAGGTCATGCGTTGCGCTTTGGTGAGGGCTTCGGCAGCCATTTTGGGTGTTTGTCTAGCGAGAGTTGTAGCCTTCTGGAGGATATGCAGACAGCCATGGCAGAGTTGAGATGATTGCTGGTAAGGTGTTGTTGTCTGCCTCGGATGACGTAGTGCGTTCACGCTATGCGACGCGCCATCACGTTTCCTTTGTCACGCGCTGCCATGTGCTGTCCGCCGACTGGGCTTCAGTCTTGGTGCGATTGATGCCGTTGAGTGTACATCTAGCGACTGACGTGCCATTCCAGGAACTGTGTATACTAGTCAGGTAATCTCCGTACGTCAATCTACGTTGGGTTGACACGCAATAGGGCCCAATCTCCTCTCATGTACAATGTAACATAACCGTTTTTTTTTAATAATTTTCGTGGTTTCTGCACATGAATTGCAGTGGTATAGTGGGTCATGGAGTGAGGTATGTGACATTCACCAATTCCTTCACACTCCGCTCCTATGGCGCACTGACACGCCCAATTCCGTGTTTTGCTTTTCCTCCACAATCCCGTTATTGATCTCCGGTCTTCTTCCATGGCCTGCATATCGCCTTCTCTACCCTCTGCACAATAGACGGCTGCTGTTCTTTCTGGTCTTCCTCGTGGACGCCCAAGACCTGGCCAATCAGCCCGCCAGGCTTAGGGACGGGACATTCGCGCTTGATTGCCAGCTTCTCCTCAATCAGCTGCCTCCTCCTTTCTTCCCTCAAGTTGTCTTCATTCATCTCGCCATCGGATATTCTCCGTCTCCGCCGCCTACTGTTTTCTCCTGTGGGGTCTGCCGAGTCGGCAAGTGTGCGCGGATCAACGGGACATGGCAAGATGTGTGGAGCAGCGACGACGAGGAATGAAATCATCAGAGTTGATGTAAAGAGCGAAGTCGTCATGCGCGACCGTGGGTGAAGGTGAGGAGGCATGTTTGGTGGGTGGTGTGCAAATTAGAGAGCGGATTGCAGAGGCATTGAGGGGCTTGGTGGGCTGTCAACAGCGTCGCAGTGATTGATAAGCAGCAGGAGAGACGACGCGAGGCCAATTGGAGTGCCCTGGGCAAGCGTAGACGTCGGGGGAGTGGTAGGCGCGGGGTTGTTAGTGGTGAATGACTTTTGGTGTAGGCAAGGTCCAAGGCCGAGCTGCTACTAGCTGCACGGCTCGACGCTGATCCCTGCATGTCGGAACAACTCGTTGTGGATACACGATACCACAAGCCCACCATTATGCGCCGACGCAGCTACTAAACAACTTCAAATCAATATACAAGTACCATTCTTACACGAAGAAGTCTACACAAACATCTCTAGCACCAACCAATCCTCTTGGCTGCACGATAGCCACGCGCCGCACGCGCTCCGCCACCAGCGATAGCACCCGCCCCCACCGAATTCTTTGAGATAAATAGCTTTGCAAACACCCACACGTTGCGCCCATTGTCCCGATATCTATAGATTCGCCTGTCAAGACACTACTGCGTGCGCTCATAGCGCAGAGCTGTCACCATGAGCGCTGGCGGTAGCGACCTCGACAAGTACGACCAGCCACTGAGCTTCGGCATGTGTACGCAATGTACGGTACTGACAGCGATTACAGAGCTATTCAGCAACTCCGCGCATGTCGTCCTATCCCTGAGAACCAAGTTCGAGAGCTATGCTACAAAGCACGTGAGTTGCTTATTGAAGAGGGCAACGTTGTGGCAGTCGATGCGCCAGTAACGGTAGGCAGCTTGTCAACATCTTCCACCGGCACGGCTAACCATATCATGTCAACAGATATGCGGTGATATTCACGGACAGTTTCATGATCTCATGGAATTATTCCGTGTTGGTGGGGACGTACCAGACACAAACTATCTCTTCATGGGTACGGACAAGCGCTATCCATGGCACCAACAATGCCCGGGCTGACCAACTTGCAGGTGACTTTGTCGACCGCGGCTTCTACTCCCTCGAATCCTTCCTCCTGCTTCTGTGCCTCAAAGTCCGATATCCAGACCGAATAACACTCATTAGAGGCAACCACGAATCAAGGCAAATAACAACAGTGTATGGTTTCTATGACGAGTGCCTGCGGAAATATGGAAGCGCAAACGTCTGGAGGTACGGCGCCAAACGGAAATCTTGTTAGAATGGCAGTTGACGTGTAAACAGATACTGCTGTGAAGTCTTCGACTACCTCGCTCTTGGAGCTCTTGTCCAAGGCGCTGCAACGTCCCTCCAAGCCACTGATGGACCTATTGCAGAGTCTAGCAATGCGGAAAACATGCCCGACATTGATCAGGATATTGAGATTGAGACTTTGAACGCAAGTGGTGAAGTCATGTACCGCTACGCTCGCAACTCAGACTCCCACTCGAGCGCTGCGTCGCAAATGAGCGGGAACTTGGGTTCGTCGTCGCCCGTCTCTCAAACTCCCGGACGCGTCGGCCCTGCAGGCACAGGCGCAACGTCCTCGGCCAACGGTTCGGCGCGCAACGATACAGGTGCTATCCTCTGTGTACACGGCGGTCTGTCACCCCTCGTTGATTCAGTCGATAAGATCCGACTACTCGACCGAAAACAGGAAGTGCCCCACGAGGGGGCCATGTGCGACCTCCTTTGGTCTGATCCTGACGAGATAGATGGTTGGGGTCTATCACCGCGCGGTGCAGGTTTCTTGTTTGGCGCAGACATTGTCAAGACTTTTAACCACAAGAACGACCTTAGTCTTATTGCAAGAGCCCACCAACTCGTCATGGAGGGATTCAAGGAGATGTTCGACTCGACCATTGTAACGGTTTGGTCGGCGCCCAACTACTGCTACCGCTGCGGCAATGTAGCCGCCATCCTTGAGCTA
The DNA here is from genome assembly GCA_030558545.1 of Bipolaris gigantea. NCBI lineage: Eukaryota > Fungi > Ascomycota > Dothideomycetes > Pleosporales > Pleosporaceae > Bipolaris > Bipolaris gigantea. Next base: position 24,746 of record JALPSE010000368.1, on the reverse strand, counting down.
GGTGAGGACGGTTCCAACGCCGGCTATCAAAGGAGATCAAACGGGGATAGAGGTGGCGGTGGCGGAGGCTGGGTTCTCGGCTCCAACGCTGGATCCAATGGCGATAGGCGCTTGAGTAATATGCTCAACGACAACTTCCAGAAGAACAGAGATGGCCCAGGGCGAAGGTACCGCGTTTTTGAAGCCGCGCCCCAAGATTCGAGAGGTATGCCGGCGAAGAAGCCCGTCGCCGACTACTTCCTCTAGGACAGGCAAGAAATGGACGCTGCCGTGGAGAAGGCAAAAATCAGGGACTTGGGCTTGATGGATGGTCTACTCACAAACGGTGCTGTGCATAGATCGCACAGTGAGGCTGTCGAGTATTTTCTGTGATGGAAGAACCAAGGGCGTCTGGAGTTTGATTGTAGCGCAATTGGATTAGTGGTATTAGGGCGCGTTGAAGTGGATCGAAAGAAGTAGGCATTGTCATTATGGATACCCGAATCAATGAAATGAACGGATCACCAGTCTCTGCAACCTATTTCCAACACCCAGCATATCTCCGAGCATTTGCTTGCAAGACCAAAAAGATGGACATTAGTACGAATCCCCTGTACGCGCCTCTTCAAAGACCAAAAACAACCGACAAAAACATACGATAGCGGGGATTCGCCAGTGGTCACCCACCTGACTACTAACTCGCCGGTAAACTGCTTAACTAAAGAAGATCGAACGGGTTTCAGTGACCCAGTTTCCTATGATCGTATGTGATTGAGTTGTGCAAATGTGAAAATGATATCGTCAGCGCGGGCAGTGTCATCCTTTGCTCGTGCAGTTCAATCACCATTTACAATTGCGAACAGCATCTTCAGTTATTGAACATTCAAAAGAGATAGATGTTCTAATTTCTCCATACGCTTTCCTAAACGGCCCATTGACTACGCCTCCTCAAGCTCGGTCCGTACCGGTAAAGCACATACGGAATAGGCACAGTGAGCACCCCAAGACATCCCAGCAACGTCAACGCCCAGTGCGTCCCTAGATTCCTATACATTGAAATACCGGCCACAGTCGTACCACTTGCTGCAATACATCTAGTGAGTGCATTAAAGGTAAGCGCTGAGGCGGCGTGCGCCTCGTAGCTATCGATGATGTACATGTAAGCGGACATGAAGATGAATATTGCTGAATCCAACGAGGACTGATGCGGCTAGGGGCGACCGTATCGAGATGGAATTCTGGTTTGCTAGTTAGAAAGGCTATAAAGGGCGAAATACTGTGGCGCTTACGTAGTCAGTCCAGCCCATCCAGGAGAGGCCAATGGGTAGTGCGGGTGCGCCCACCATAGCGAAGAACAACCTGGATTCTCGGTGGGTCAGTTTGCCGGATCCGTCGTCTCCGTCGCTTTTGAGTTGGTGGAGGGTTCGGCGGTAGGCAAGTGGAACTAGGATTGCTGGAAGCGTGATTCCGATGAAGAGGCCTATGAAGTAGATGTTGGAGAGGCCTTTGTTGGTGCCGTAGGTTTCCGCGAAGATGAAGGGGTAACTGCGAGAACGTCAAGTTAGCGTTGATTGAGACTCCTAAGTGAAGCTTTGGAGGATACGTACCCATCCAGGGAAGTGAGCAAGGTTATATACACAGTAGTCAAATATAGTGTAAATGCTACAACGATCGGTTACTTTGGGAGGAATGGCCACAAGAGGCTCTTGGATATGAGTTCTCCCAGCGAGGCATGTGATACTTCTGCTGCTGCCAAGAAGCGTTCGTTTCCTATGAGCTTGCGGAAGTAGGCTGCCTTGTAGTGCAGGATTCGTAGGGCGAAGGACTATTTCTCGAGAAGTAGGATAAGGGTGAAGGTTGTGCCGACTAAGATCAGTGTTATCCATTCAGCCCATCTCCAATCAACAGATGGGTCTTAGGCAATATAGGCGCCTATCACGGGTCCTGTTTATCGATTGTGTTAGTAAAGCTTCTAAGATACGCTCTGTGAACTAGACATGAGTATCAAGGACTTACCAAAAACCGGTCCACCAAATGCAGGAATAGCGTACAATGGGAGCGTAAATATCTTTTCAATGGGATCCCACACATCCCCTACCGTCCCGCCCGTTACCGTGAGCGGGGCACTGGCGGAGAATCCAGCCAGAGACGGGAAAACAAGTTGAGCGCCAAAGTTCGGCACTAAAGCTGCGCCCAGAATCCAACATCCAAAAATGAATAGCGAAATGAGGTAAACGAGATATCGTCCCAAGAGCTCAGAAAGCAGACTAAGCAGCAATGCTCCCAATCCCATTCCAACAAGAAACAGCGCAGTAGCCAGCGATTCTGCCACCTTCGATACACCAAACTCAGCAGTCGTACCGGTCAGGACAGCGGAGTCGATTGAGGAAGCGATGGCCGCCACAAAAGCAACGAGGTAAACAAGCATGGTAGCGCCCACACGATGAATTGTAGACTACTTCTTTGGATTAAACGGGCCATCACGGCCAGCCCAATCAACATGATAGTACCCCCTCCCATTGCAATCCTGCATCAATGTGATACCCGGTATCTTCACGAACGGTTCGCTCTTTGCTCCAAAATCTCCAGATTTCTGCACTTCCTGTTCTTCCAGTATCCTCAGAACGTAGGTGGAAAATTTGGCGGGGGAGTCGGTTATACAAGAGAGTTCGTGCTTGACATAATGCTAGATGGGTCGGCGTTGAAGGAAGAATGCCATGGCGAAAAAGGCACTTCTTCAAAACTTTCAAGAAGGGCGGAACGAAGAGAACGGGCGCTTTTTAATGAATGGTTGGAACAATGATCCATTACTAGGTATTTTCCACCCCATTCTCGGTGCCCTGAGAAAAAATCAAGACTCCGTGGCGTATCCGAGACCACCTCCTTGGAGGCTTTACCCACCGCTCCGCCTTCATGACAATATGGACTCGCTTCCGATTACAAGCGGGCCTTATTGAGAAAGCGGTGATGGTAAGATAGCATTGCGGGCCCTGGAATTATGGGGTTTTGTGGCTTGTGGCTTGAAGCTTGGGCCCTGGTTATGACGATGAGAGCATACTTTCCTCGGAAGGGGCAACACATGTAGAAGAGGGTACAACTAGTGGCAAGTATAGCTTATCCTCGGGAATGTATAAGTGGATATTGTTTTGGACCGCATGGTTGCTACCTAATAGTGTGAACGGTTGCTGTTGTGAGAAAGAAGGATAAGAGTAGTAAGGACTTCTGTGGGGCACCGAAAGACGTTGTATCTATCAAGTTTCACCGCTACATACCAACCTCAGAAAGGATGAATTTGTAGATAAAAAACAATATGACCTGGCCAGCAATGTATAGCCAAAAGTTCTCGTAGAATTAACCAATTACCAAGTCGATGCCAGGTTAGTCATCGGAACCCCATTACCAGAACTCAAGATTCTCTAGCTAAGCCCTGTCTGCATTCGCAGTCTTCTCCGCATTAAACTCTGCGTTAGACTGATACTCGCCTTCTGGAAGCTTATCAAGGCTCTCATCTTCCTTGTCCAGCGATCTGAAAGTCCACGTGAACCCAATATAACCAAGGAACGTAAGGATAGCAATACTCATGTACAGCCACACCAGCAGCGGGTCATCAGCCAAAGGCACAAAAGCCTGTGCAATGGCAGAAGAAAACGCGTGAGTGAACCAGAACATTCCCGTCACGAACGATCGCATGTTCCTGGGCGCCTTGGTGTACGCGTATTCCAATCCAGTAATAGAGGCGAAGATTTCCGAAAAGGCGATCAAGACGTATGCGGGGACTTGAGTCCATACGGATAGGTCTGGGGGCACGTCACAGCTACCTGCGGATTTACCGCAGGGCGACCTTTTGTAGATGTAGTGTTGGATGACTGCAGCGACAACCATGGAAAGTAGCGCGCAAATGAAGCCAGCTTGGATCTTCTTCAACGGCGAGAATTTAATGCCCCAATGAGCTAGCTTGGGGTAGATGACTTTGTCGAAAATCGGGATGCAAATGAGAAGAGTGAAGGGGTTCAGATTGTGAACGATGTCATTTGGTACGCCGTTGAGCTTCATGGTCGATGCTTGGGAGACCAGGTTGCTCGTCCTAGATTGAGAATACAGTCAGCTTATGTATTATCTGGCTTAGAGGTACTTGGACCAACATTTGACTGTAAGGCAGCCAAAAGATGGGCAGCCACAGGAACACCTCGCAGGCCTTGATACCACGTCGGACCTCTTCAACCCACGCATCATCAAACGTCATCCACGACGGCTTATTGGCCATTTTGCTCGGCATCGCGCTGTCCCAGATATTCGGTTCAGAGAAGTTCCTCCATGTACGCATGGGATTTATCGAGAAACGGCCTTTCAAGACCAATCCGTACACTCTCAAGGACTTGAGCAGTACATCGCCCTGTGGCGGCTTCTTGACATAGTGCTTGCTGAATACGACCATCAAGAGTGGGCAGAATACAAAGAGGATAGTTGGAAGTGTGAATGAAAGCCAAAACCCGACGTATTTTTCGGCGTACACTGGGAGAAAGGTCAGCAGCTATAACGACCTTGTCAAAATCAACTTACCCATGGAGACCTGACCAATCAATGCTCCTACATTAATCAAAAGGTAGTAACGCATATAAATTCTGGAGTAGGTGATTCCGGGGTCAACAATGACGCGTTCTCCGTTCGGCTCGACGCGTATAGTTGCCCTCGGGTGACTAGCCTCATATTGCTCCGCAATGAGTGGTGAGATGCAGCATTTGAACAATCCAACACCCGCACCAAATAGAATCAGACCCAGAATAAACGAGGCAAGAGCTCCGTTCGGGTTTGATCCCATGATTTGAGGTATGGCGGCGATGATGATTAAAATGTGTCCCAGTGTGGCAACGCAAATAGCTACGTAAATAGTCTTGAACTTGCCCAAGTACTCATCTGCTAGCCAGCCACCTAGACAGCGTATTCAGCATCGTTATAGCGACTTTTGAAAGAAAGCTTCTTACCGACCAAAGGCATGACGTACGAAAAGAAGGTATTGAATTGAGTCAGGCCCGTACTAGCACGTTGGCCCATTCCCAATGCTCCAGGCTGGCCGTCACCAGCAGCTCCAGCTTCCGGGAATGGTCCAGTAGTGGGCAGTGGCTGCTGGATGAAATTCACAAAAACTGCGGTTGTTCCGTAGTACGCAAATCGCTCACACATTTCGACAACTCCGATGACGTAAACTATCCGTGGTGTTAGAAATTAATTCGAGTGACACAGAAACATGTTCAGATAGGATACGTACTCATCCAGCTGACCTTTCCATACACGCGGCGGAGTGTCGCCCACTCCTCATCGGTAGGATACTCCTCGCCATTGGGCCCACGAAGACTCTCAGAGGTATCCACAAAGCCTTCTTTCTTCTCGAAACTTGCACTTGCTCTCACATCATTCTGAATGGCAGGGGTGGCTGCCAGAGCGGCATCCACAAGCTCCAGATTGGCACCGGTCGACATTGTGACGAGCGTGGGGCGAACAGACCTGAGCCTTGTGCAAGGGCCCGTTCACACTATTTATGTAGGTCTTTGCGACGCGATTCTTTCGCCTTGTGAGCTGCCTCATTTAGCAAAGCCGTCAACGATATGCTTCTGGGCATCGATGAAGCAGTCTGACATGTCGAGCGCCCAGAGATAAGCGTGAACGTACAGAGCAAGATGTCTTCCCCAAAACAATCCTTCAATCCCATTTTACGACATTGCGTATATGATTGGTGCCAAGAAATCTTGGATAACAGGTGTCCATCCTTGGCAAATACTGCTATGCTGAGCCAAGCGCACGAGATCCAATTACACGTGCCGTTTGAATGCAAGAGTGCAACTTATCCCGCCACCCGATAGCAGCCGAGAAATTCACGGTGTATGGCATTCTAACCACAAGTATTTCTTGGTCAACGCAGGACGAACACCTTCCTTATCAAGTGCGGTCGACGCTCTGGGCGGAGGATACAAGCTTCAGATGTGAATTTCTGGACCCTCGAGTACCGAAAAACGACCATTTGCACTGTTGTACTCTCTTGAAATTGCATACGACCTGCCCCATCGTAAAGCTACCACATGGGAAATCATGCTGGCGTTGAGAGACGTGAGATGTGATGCTAGAATGACGATATGTGGCGTCTTGGGCAGATTTGTAACCCCATCAACAGATATTGAAAACAAGCTGCATGCGATTCATAGTGGTTGTGTTCGAGTTGCGATGCAGAAGAAAAGGTCGCCTGACTTCAAAGTGCCGATCTTACCCCACTTTCTACTTTCAATGCCAATTACTATTTTAGGATACTGACCCGGAACTAGATATGAATGCAGATAACTGACCGACTCGTATAAGGGTTGTCTTGCTTTTTAGCCGATACAAAATTCTCAAGTGAGGAAAGAGATATGTAGAGACGCCTGTACTTACACCTGTGTGTGCTCAAACGTTACGATGAGATCCAGCTTCACTTGCGATCATCGCAATGGATATTTTAAGTCAGCTCTCTCTATAGTACTGGTATTAGGGTGGTCCAAGGCTTTGGCAGTTGAGGGATAGATATGATCACCTTCATTGTCGAATTAATACGTTTTTTGGTAGTATATAACTTACGCACATGTGTTATCCTAAGCAGAGATGGCAATCTTAAGTTCTAGAGACTAAACTCAATGTTTCCATGTTGCGAAGGGAAATTTGAAAGCTTGAATTGATCTATACTACTACGATTGTATCGACCTAAAGGATAACTACTTAACAACATTGGAACCAAACGGCATTTATCCATGACTTCCATAATATGCCTGCAGAAATATATCGAATCCATGGAATCTAAATCCTTTTTCACCAAAACTCACCTTGTACATGCTAGATATGGCGGCTTCAACGAATCACGTCGTATTGCACATAACCAGACATTGTTTTGATTCTATTACATCAAGACTCAGGTAGAAACGGTCTTCTTTTCCCCTCATTATCTTTCACTTAAGAGAGAAGAAACTTCAATTCCCTCATTTTTCTCGCTTAGTGCAGTCTTTAGACCTTTTCTGGTTGCGCTGGGCTAGTTTGGAAGGGAAGGGAATGTTGGTGTTTGTCATGTGACCTGCAGACTCCGGCCAACCAACTTGACACGGAGCCCTCAATCACCTTACTTAACGTGGACTAGACGAATGGCAGTAGTAGTGCGCCTCGGGTCTAAGCTATGTCGAATTCCTTGATGCATAACCACCTCTTGATGATCGTCATTTGCATTTGGGGCTGTGACCACCATATAGAAACGACGCAACGCCCTACCAACCCTACACAGCACTTGGCTGCGCTCCAACCCACATCCTAAATTGTTGTCACCAACCCCCTTTCACTGAGATGGATTCCAAAGTACCTGATAGTATGGATATCAACGAACTTACACTTTTCAAGGAGGCAGTATCCAACAAGCCCCTCGAAACCCGCCTCGCGCTCATGCGCGCCGCTCTAGCCGCAGGCTTCTCTCCCAACGAACTAGACCGCCGCCCCCGTGCTGAAGGTCGTGCACTGGACTGGGCGATTTGCGATGGTCGTTCCGTCGATTACGCTGTGCTCAAGCAAAATCTCCCTGTTGTTGAACTGCTGCTTGAAGCCGGCGCCGACCCAAGGCTTCCTTCGAGGAGTGGCTCCTCGCCGATTGATTCCTTGGAGGCTTGGTTTAAGCAGTATGAGATTCATGGGAATACATGGACAAAAGAGGATTTGGAGCTGAAGCCGTTCTTTGAGAAGGCACTAGAGGCCATGAAGAGCGTTAAGGATGAGCTCGATGGTGAGTTTTGCACCGATACCCTGCTGTGGGCTCATTGCTTGTTCGCTAACTCAAGGTGCAACTAGCAAAAGATGCTGCCGAGGCTGCGGAGAAAAGTAAGAAAGAAAGCTCGTTGGCTAACAGGCTGAAATTTTGGTGATGCGGTCTAAATACGATAGATCACGTTTTCAGGGTTATCTTTATGCGAATACTGTTCAGTAGAGGGTGGTTTTCTTCAAACACCCTCCAAACTCATAGATTTCAGGTACATGCATCAAAATCCTTTTCGCTCACTTAAGAATACAACGCAAAGCTAGCTCACAAGTTCTCAAATCCATTAACGTACAAGCACACAACAAGCCGCACTCCTCGGTTTCCAAAGCTCATAGCTCATCCCTCTTTCGCTTTCCATTGGCTTCTTTTGGAATGAAATCCCAATTGGTACCAAAGTCCGGCATGTCGAAATCCGATTCTGCTAGTACCTCTTCCTTCTTCTTGGTGCTCACTGACGTCAACGCTTCCAACAAGGAACCGTCATCTAGGTCGATTGCCCATACCATGGTTCTGCGATGGGTAACGATGTTAGCACAGCAATATAATAGGAGTGCTGACTGGGCAAGGAAATCCAAAGATCGACCTACCCTCCCAAGCAACGCTGATTTGCGTAGTCCAGCTTAATCTTCAGCGTTTCAGCGTCGTCAAAGCTTGCCCACTGATTACCGTCCCAGGTAACGATTTTCGCTGCCGCCTCAAGGTCATGCGAAACTGTTGCGCCATTCGCTATGATCTTGTTGATCTCAGCGGCTGATAACACGCCTGGAGTTCCAGTGCATTCACCACCCTTCGCACCCTCGGTGAATTCACAGCCCGCCTTCATGCAGTTGGGATCCTTCATCGTAAAAGCTAGGTGTGAGGGTTAGCATCGGCAGTAGCAGGTGATGGGGATGGAGATTTACTTCGACCGTAGAAGCCTAGACCCATGACTACGCGAGCAGGGTTGATGTTGTTTCTCCAGAGAAGCTCGAGGCCTAGCTGAATTTCGGTAAGGTTGGTGTGAGCGAAAGCGTACGGTCCGATTGATTTGACGGTACTGTCCCAAACACCGTCTAGATGATGCGATGTCAGCATACACTCCCCACTACAAAAGGTGAAAACTGCCTTACGAATGTCATAAGTCATGATATTGAACCAATCTACCCATGGCTCCAGCTTGATGATATCGAATCCTTTCATGTACCAGTAAGATGCTGGCTACGGGAGAATTAGTTAAGTGGACTGCTTGGTTTGACGAGAACTCAACTTACGAGTGTGAGTGTAAGGCCGTAGTATCTACCACTACCATTGAGGTGGTTGCGCAGGTTCCTCAAAAAGGTTACATAATTCTCAAAATCTTCCGGAATACCTCCACGGTCCTCTGCGACAGGATATTCCCAATCGATATCAACACCATCAAAGCTGTTGGCTTTCATGAATGTTACTAGCGATTCGAAGAACGAAGCTTGTGCAGAAGTGGATTTGGCAAGGTCGGAGAAAGTGGTCCGGTATGGGCCAGGATCATTCATTGCCCATCCACCGATAGCTACGGCAGACGTAATCAGTAACAGGTTGGGTGAGGACCGGGCTTTACTAACCTATCCAGACTTGAAGGCCGGGCTGTCTTTCCTTCAGTTTGGTTACTCTCTTGTACATCTTGGCCGTCTCAGCATCCATGGCATCGATGCGGAATGTTGTTGGGTTGATAAGCGCGAATGCAAAGTTGATATGAGTGTACGCTCCAAGAGGTATATCTTCCGGTGGCATAGCTTTGCATCTGTCAGTATGTTGTGTATTAATAGAGTATAACGTTGCTTACTTCCACATGGTCTTTGCATATTCCAGCCCTCATAATAGCCTATGAGTTTCTCATCGGCAGTCTTCGTGTTACATTGAGGCGAAGGTGTGACTGCCCCATTGCAAAAATCTGAAGTCGTGCCACAAAAGCCAAAGTCGCTGCAACACACGTTAAGAGGGCATGTCGAAGCATTGGACCACTGGGCTCCCCATCCAGGATCACATTCGCTTTTGTAGTCGCATGTGGAAATACAACCCTTGCCACAGAAGTCGGGACCAAGTCCACAAACAGCTTTGCCAGTCGTTGGGTCTCTGCATTTGTTCATCAGTACAGCGATATGTCTTTTTCCAAGGTAAACTCACAGGGCTCCACAGCATCCTATCTTGCAACCCTTGGTCTTACTGCACGTAAAGTCGTCGTCCTCGGCTGCCGCTTCAACGCCGCCTTGGAGAGCGAATGTGCGAAGGCTGGGATTTTCTTGGGCCAGAACAGAAAAGAAATTGATTGACTGCAATCCCAATGCGAGCAACAATGCTCGTCTTGTAAACGACCCAACGGCCATGGCTGCAAAAAAGGCTACAACGTACGCTAGGTTACGACGCTGGTTTTTTTTTCTCATAAACTGTGAGAGAAAGAATGACAATGGACTTCTACATCAACGACGAAGGGACTTCGCTGAGCTTGCTTCACACCCATCGCGACCGTAAGCTCGGGCCTAGACGATAATAGTCGGCCCAATTTCAAAATGTTGCTAAAGAAAAAATGGTTCCTGCATTCCCCTGAAGGTAGCATCGGCTAGTTCGCGGATGATCTCGCTCTTTACAGCATCCATGTAGTGGCGAGCCAAAATGAGTGGAGAGTATGTTCAATTTGTTCTTAATCTAACACCTGAGCTATCCTATCATGGCCTGATATGGATTACTGGGATGAACAGAAGGCCTAAGTGTGGACCTGGCAGCCAGGATTCTTTCGGCACCTGCATATGCACATGCACGCTTGGTGGCCTGAATACCAAGTCTTCATAAAACGTCGGTTATCTGGGGCGGCCTTGAGGCGTTGGGGTCCAAAATGTTGATGAATCGGCCCGTGCACTGACAATCCTTTTACGTATATTGATCTAACTAGCCTGTTCTGTCGTATTGGTATTGTAATTTACACTTGGCGTAGCCCCTGCATAAAAAATTGTATCCTGGTATACTAGCCCCACAGCTACTCTGCTTGCAGTCATTGCCGTTTTGATCGCTTTCGTATATACACTACATGCTAGTTTGTTCCGCCGAACTGCCGCCCAAGGCGTGCCATCGGCGGATACTCAGTTTACAGCTCGGGAGGAACTTTTCCCTAGTCTGCCCAAGGCTGCCAGCAGGGGTGAGGATATTTCGAGCACGTCTGGACTGATGCTAGGGGATGATGCTCATTAAACGGAATGCACAGTCTGAGGCTACCGTAGCCCCGGCTGTGCCTGGAAGAGCTTGGCATTCTGCTGGCACGAGGCTTCCCCCATCTCAAGGTCAAGTTCATACCAGCTCATATCTGAGTCTTTGAATGATTGACGGTATACCCACACATTTTCACTATGGTCACGACGTCTTTCTGGCGGAGCTTTGTTGCCGCGTCGATTTTTTTCAAGTTCAGCAATGCACAAACCAGCAGCCCTACAGGCCCTACACACCCCAATATTGCCAAAAACTGTAATGCTTTCCATACCATCGTCAGCGGCGATGGGTGCTGGGCAGTGGAAACCAAATATGGGATCTCGCACGCGAACTTCATCAAATGGAACCCTGATGTTTCTGACGACTGTTTGACCAACTTCTGGCTTGGTTCGTCATACTGTGTCGGAGTTGGTGTACTCCCGAGTTCCAGCATCAGAAGCAGCTCTGCTAGTGTACCAGCCACGAGCTCCAGTATCAAGAGTGGCTCTTCCAGTGTGCCAGTCACGAGTGTACGCAGCAGTACCATCAGCTCATCGAAGACCTCTTCAGTAAAGTCTTCTAGTACACGGAAGCCTGTTACTCCTACTGCCCCGTACTCTATTCGAGAGCCGGTACACACATGGAATATCTCAAGCACTACGGTGGAGACTGCATTTCCACCGAAGAAGACACAAGCAGGGCAAGTTTCGTACTGCAACAACTGGCACTTGGTGTCAGCTGGAGAAACATGTCAGCAAATCGTTGGTGCAGCTACTCGCGCAACGATGGCACAGTTGTAAGTCAAACACCTACTTTAACATTGATTGCGAGAAGAAGCCTAACCATTGGCATTACATAGCCTCGAGTGGAACCCTGCCCTAGATAGTGACTGCTCTGGGCTCTATGACGGCTGGTGGGTGTGTATTGGCATCCAGCCGCAGTCCATGACGGTAACGTTCGACTACACCACTACCGCCGCTCCTGTAGTAGTTCCCGAGCCTACGGCATACACGCCGACAACTTACCAAGATGCGAACTCCAGCTTCGTAGCTTCGCCAACCCAAGCAGGCCTTGCCTCCAACTGCAAGGCTTTCCATCAGGCAAAAGATGTAAGAATCCAGTATTTCTAGCGCGTAAATCTACTAACGGAGTGTGCTACAAAGGGAGACACGTGCCGACAGGTGCTTCAATATGGTCTCATTTCGCAACAGCAGTTCTTTGCTTGGAACCCTGCGCTGAATGGCAACTGTGATGGCTTGTGGTTGAACTACTACTATTGTGTGGTGGCCGGCGACTCTCTGCCTGCGCCTCCTGTGGAGACGAAACGGCCTTCTTCGGTACCCCAGAACCAAATTAGTACCTGCAACACATGGTACAAAGCAGATGGTTTTGAGACCTGCGATGAGATTGTAACTATGTATGGTCGGTTCTCGAAAAACGACTTCATCAAGTGGAACCCTACTGTCGGAACAAACTGTGGGGGTATAGCTGCAGACCAGTATCTTTGTGTTGGTATTCCTGGAACACCGACTACTCGTACAACCGGTGTACCGAGTACCACCGCTCCCCCCTCTGAAATGCCGACACAGAGTGGCACGGTGCAAAACTGTAGCGATTTCTGGCTCGTTTCTCGGTAAGTTGTAACTTGTGAAGCGCATATTATCTATGCATACTAACGGGTGACCAGATCGGATACATGCGCTTCAATTGCTAAGAGCAAGGGGACCACGGAGCTTCAACTCTTGACCTGGAACCCAGCACTAGGTACCTCCAAGTGTACGAACCTTACACCAGACTTTTACATCTGTGTTGGCGTCGCCAGCGGAACTGTGACAACTACGAAGCCTCCGACGTCCAACTCCGTGTCATCCAGCAAATCTTCTTCTGCACCTGTTTCATCCAGTGCAACAACCTCCGCTGGTGGAGCCATTACGACGCCCTCTCCAACACAGGCGGGAATGGTCTCTGGTTGTAGGAGGTTTTACCTCGTTCAGGCCGGCGATGGATGCTGGGCCATTGCCAACTCTGCTGGCATTGCTTTGAAGTAAGTTGATGGGTTCTGTTGCATGAAAGAGTATCTGCTAACATCGTTTTACAGTGACTTCTACAAATGGAACTCAGGGGCTGGTTCTGATTGTTCGAGTCTTTGGCTGAACACCTGGTACTGTATCGGAATTGCTGGGCCAGTCACTACAATCTCCAGTGGACCGCCCGTGCCAACCTAGTCGTCAGATCTTGTTTCATAGCCATATTATGTGTAGAGTTTTTGATTTTCTGTAGTATTAGTACATACACGTATAATTCAGCTGAACTTTATCAAGAAATTATGATTATTAAAGTATGACCGATGTGGCTTTTGTCCTTATCATTCCTCTAAAATGGTGTGGGGGTATCAGGAAAGTTCCTCATGACTTGGGATGGTGCGTTTTCAGCTACCATCACAAAGCGAACAACATATTTCCATGGCAACACGATGAACAATGAAGCTAAAGATGACATTGATAAGGGGCATATTACTTAGAAATGTAAACAATACAGAAGGAAAGAAAGAGAGAGTTTCATGAAGTAGCCAATCAGGCGTCACTGCCACTGCACCCATTTGTAAACCCGCCAGACGCCATGACAACTTTGTTGTTTTCAAAGCATCTTGCCTTGACCCAAATTGGGGTGCGGAAGGTTGCAGACCATTCATAACCGTTTTCATCTGGTTGGTCAAAGTACGAAAACTTCCACTGTGTGACGCCCAAGCCCAAGCAATTTTTCGTTTGTTTAAGAATGGTTTGCTGTCCGTAGTCCCAACTGCTAAAGCCAGCGCCTGTATACCAGGTTAGTAGATATCAAGAGTTGGTATCGGATCGTGGTGTACCTTTGATAGAGTAGGAGCTCCAGAGAAACTTGTAGTCTCCATTGCACGAACCGTGCGTCTTCTTCAATGGCCATGGCCTGTTATCGCGCTTGACATTGATCTCGTACGTGTAATCGTCTCGGCGCCATCTTCCGCCAAACTTCCAGTTTAGCGGATTCTCAGGATCGTTTCCATCACAGCTGTGAACGATTCGTGTAAAAGATTCGATGCAGTCATCCTTTTTGAAGTCGCCAGCGTCCTGGCCGAGCTGCAAGACAAAGGTATGTTCGTCCAGTGTGCCTTGGAAGTACGTAAACTCTCTTCTCCAGCCAACTTCGTGATCAGGTGCGTTGACATCTGTGCTACAGAACTTTTCAATGCTCTCATTCATCTTGTCGGCTGTTGCATAGCCTTTGCGTCCTTCTTTTTGCCAGCATTTGAACTCATCTGTGACAGCGCACGTCTCGGAGTCTTGACCGAGTACTTTGGCGCGAAGATCGATGCCTTTGGCAAGTGCGAATGAGGCAATGGTCTCGTGTCCCAGTTCATTGGGATGAAAGAGTTTACCAAAACTGTCGGGTAGTCCTAAGCCCAGTGTCGGGTCGAACCAGTCATTGTCTCCTGGACAGCCAGGTGGTGCAGGAGCTCGTTTGTTGAGTTTGTGGATAACTTCCGCACCGGGAGAAGGCGACTTCCAAAGAATACTGTTGTAGATGCTCGGGTCAATTGCGTCCTTGTTCGAGGGAAATGTACCATTCTCGTGCATTTGCTTGGCCTCTTCTTGTCTTCTCCTAAGCTCGTCATGTTCCCAACCGGCCATATTAGTGGACGGTTTAAAGAACTGGAGATCTGGCTGGTCGTTGTCAGGGTACGCTCCGCTTGAAGACGGATCGCACATCTGCCCTTTGACTCCGTCTCGTACCCAAGGATCCCAGTTTGAAAATCCAATTTGGTATTTGATAGACTCTTCGTCGCGCAAGATGTATATGACCTCCCTGATTGCATTGTTGATGGCTACAACGAGTTTGTTGAACTTTTCTCGTCGCGCGGTTGTGAGCGTAAGAGCAGACTTGAACCAGTATTTGGGAAGCCATCTACTAAAAGCCCACACTTGTTTGGTGGCACAATCATCATTCTCGGTATTGAAGAACTGAGAATAGCCGTTATACACGACGACCCCATCCTCAGCCATCTTGTCATTGAGAGCCAAAAGGATCTGCTTGAGGTTGGACTTGAGAATGGTACCAATGTTCTCTTGGGCTTTATCGATGATTGCATTGCATGTCTCTTCTCCCTCGTAGGGAAGCATAACGCATTTCTTGATCATTCCAGCCTAGAACTTTCGTAAGTGCATGTCCGAAGGCGAGGCCAATTTTTTCCAAATCGAGATTCAGAATGACGTACCAGGCAAAGATCATTTCCACCAGCAGTCATGATGACCATGTCGATGTTGTCTTTGAGCTTTTCGACTTGCTCAAAGATCTGCACGGATCGGTCGCCACTACATGCAGGAAATTGGAAGTCTCTGACGGAGGATCCAATTGTGTTGTAGACCAGCATTGGATATGACAGGTCATAACGCGAACACAGCCAACTGTTTTCATCGTGAAACACACTGCCTAGGTGGTTACCTGAACCAATACCAGCAGTGAAGCTGTCTCCTATTGCAACCAAGTTCTTCACCCAAGAGTAATCTGTTGGGTCTCCGTCTCTTCGTGGGCGGACTATTGGTTTACGTTCCAAGATGTTCGAGACTGATTTTCTGTTGATACTTTGTCGCTGGGGTTTTATGGCAGCCCCAAAGGCTGTGGAGGTGAGTGATGTGAATAATACTGTCCAAGCCAGTAAGGGAGCCATGATGCCGTAAACGAGAAGGTCAGACTTCTGCGAGATTCGGATCACTGATAGGTTGGCTATCCTTTTCAGAGGTAATTGTGAGCAGACTTCGAGAGAGCAGCCGGGAAAACTCACTTAAGCAAAGCCCTCCTTCACTCGTCTATACAGATGATGAAGACGAGGATGAGCCTTTTGCAACAACAAACGACAATTTTGGTAGGAGAACCAGCAGAGCCGAAAGCAAAGTTGCCTATTCCCTGTTCAGCGGGATACGGCAATCTGAAGAATTGATACGAGTATGGTCGCCTGGAAGTCGAGGCATGGTTCCAAAACGTCTAATGCTGGTATACATTTAGGCCCGTTGCACAGCCGTGTCCCTACTGGGTATCTTGTCCGCATGCATGCAACCAAATGCCTGTAAAACCAGGTTACGGGGGATGCAGGGGCTTGCATGAAGGTTCGCGCTAGTGTAAGTCGGCCCACTAACAAAATATGGGGGACGCACCTAGATGCTGGCGGCCCGGGGCGCCTGATCGACCCTGAAAAAAAAATGCAAGGCCTGAAAGAAGATGAAAGTTGGGTAACTTCAGGGGGTACGGGTTGCAAGGCCTCCACTCATGATCGGAGATACACGTTCGGTGTGATACACTTTGTACCTATCATAAGGTTAAGAGAAGGTTAACGGGTCCGATTTCTTACGTCATCCAGCACACATGGACGTGCTTAGGTACATGGCCGAAGCAATGAATACGATATAATCTTTCTGAGGTGGGTGCTTCTTCATCAGTCTATCGATCTCGTGCCATTTCCCATTCTCCCAGATCTTGTACTTGGCAGCCTGTATGCTCACACATCTATTGAATCAGATGCACGATAAATTGCGACGTTGCATGCAGAGAAAACCCTGGGTACCATTTTTAAGGCGGCCTCTATTGAAAGCGGCCTCACCAGGTACCTTCCTCGTGGCGCAAGTGCCGTCCTTGGCCTGGGTTCATCTACTAGTCCGTCGCTATCATCTCGGCCATATCTCATCCCTCTGCCGGGTCAGGCGTCCCGCTGTTTTGTTACGGTATCATGTAATTTACTGGGATCAGCTTCTCAAGACAATCTTAAGCTGCGAAGCTAATGAATCTCATCAACACATGACACCGCGGCTGGGTATTCTAGTATGGATCGCAAGGATAATTATTCATTTCAATTACCCGTGTGCACTTGTTCCACCGTTCAGTAGTTATATTTAGCGCATGTCAATATCTATGCCTTGGCTTTCCCTTTATGGAAGGGCCAAACTAGTTCTCTTATGGTGGAAGATGGATGGGCGCAGCGCACACAAGGTCTCTTGAGATACAGTGGTCTCAATCGTGGCCTGCTGTGTTCTCGTGGCCCTACTCACCAAGCATTTCCAACTGTGACATGTCGTAAAGACGTGACTCAATACATTCAGTGAGCACACTTGATTCCCACAATGTAAAACGTCGCTGACTTGCTCATAGTTTTACTGCATCATGGCCTCTTCCATATTGACGCTCGTTTTCTCTACTATCCTGGCTGCTCATCCTGTTCTTGCAGGGAGTCGCGCCTGGGAATCTTCTATCGTTTATACTCCACCCAGTTACACTGAGCTACATGGCGACCTTTTCGTACCCGAGAAAGAGAACGCGACAATTGGCACGGGTTCTCGGAGGTCTACAAATATAATCAAGAAGCGCTATGTGACCATCAACCCAGGTGCTGCCAACTCGGATGACCGCTTGTGGCCAAACGGCAAGATTACATATTGCTTCGAGTCGAAAGCGACAAAGGAACTGTTCTTCGAAGATCTGCTCGAGGCGAGAAAGCTATGGGAAAACTCAGGGCTTGGATCCGGCTTTGACTGGGTAGAAAAGGATGAGTCGTAGTAAGTTGATCCTGATGAGAAGTTAATTCTTTGAAGACTGCACCAATTCTGACAGAACCATTGCAGCTGTAACAACAACGCCAACAGGCCGAATTTCCTTCTCATTACCAAGAGTGACGGACTGTCCTGTACTGTTGGCATACCGCCCCTTAATAAGATGAGCGGCGATCCAGAGAACAGAGGGCCTCTGATGAGACTGACTGCCGATCTTGATGTTGGAAAGCAAAACTTGGTTGCCAATTTTGCGCATCAAATGGGCGTAAGCATCCCCCATATTTGGTTCATCGAAGCCCAACTAATAAGAGACTTAGCATGCGTGGGGTCTGCATCACGAGCATCAAAACCCAGCCTTCTGGTCATCTGACTACGCTGCTGCCGGCGGAAATGTCTTTGGTGCTTCAAATTTCAAATGCGCGAATCTGAAAGACTATGCCAGCGTCGCTGCGAGACTGACGGCTGATCAAATGAAGAAAGCTTGCACTTCGAGGGCTTTTGCTAAGGCTCATCGATTCAGCGCTGCTGAGTATCTACCGTTTGCTGATTCAACTGCATACACAGCGAGCAAGTCGGTTATGGAACCTGACTGGGACTCTATTATGATCTACGACAGTGGTATGGGATCAGTCTTGACCAAGCCGAACGGAGATCAGATCAAGCAAGTCCTTGCTCCCAGCCAGCGTGATGTCGAGGGTCTAAAACTGCTGTATGGCATTTCGCCCGACTCAAAATTCAATCCACTTGGAAGCAAGTCTAATTCCAGGAGGAACAAGTTCAATGACATTCGTAAGAAGGAGAGGGACAGTGGATGTGGAGAGGTGCCCGATGATGACCCGACAGGGCAAGTCTTGTGTACTCCCGCTACCTGCGGTGGGGGCTCTTGCCCAGCTAGAAAAGCGCGAGCTGTAGAGGCCACAAGTAACCGCAAGGTATTGCCTCGTGCAATCCCGACAACAGCAGATCCTGTGTTTGGTTTCTTGAACAAACCAACACAGGGAGGTCTGGACGCTTTCGCCAAAGAGTTCTTCGATACTAAGCCTTTCTTAGTTGACTTGGAGGATGTCGACCATAAAGAGAGCTCCACCTCCATCTTCATGCAGTGGAAACAAGGACCGTTCATGGCCGGTGTCATGGGCCTGTATGGATGTACATCTGTGCTTTTGACTTCTCAATGCGGAATGTTCATGGTAAGAGACCGGCAGCTTTCGTGAGAGATATCCTTTAGCTAATCATAGACAGTCGCATCATTGGGAAAGCTGGTGGAAGGGAAAGCAAAGCGAAGAACAGTTCCGAAATGCAGTCATCAAGCCGCTAGTCGAAGGCGATGTCAACAACCCCTCTTTTCTGGGTTTTCCTCAACTCCCCCAAAACTGCTTAACTAAAGAGAAGAATCTCAAGGTATGTGTATCATTTTTGTTATCCAACCACTGCAGTTTCCACATGCTAACGAAATCGTCAAGGCAACCATATTCACACCGACCTTTGTCGCCGGGACCAATTCGAAGTACCAGGCTCGAGTAGCAATGCTTATGGAGGCTGTTGCTAAGTCCATGTCGATAGCAGAGTCTGACATCAAGATCCAACTTTACGACGCCAAGGTGGAGGACAATTACAAAGATGATTACCAACAAGTCAAAAACACCGATACAGCAAGTGGCAAGGTCATGCTGACTTACAACAACGACATCTTCAAGGATGGGCGCAAGGCTGCATACCAAGTCTGGGGCGGAGCTTTGGTGACCGATGTAAAGCAAGCTAACAGTGCTATTAACACAGCAATGATGCAGGTGAGTTGTGGTTTCTCTATGCACAGTTATTCCGCGTTTATGCGCAATCGCCGAACGAACAAAATTTGCTCATCATGTGGCATGTACTGACTTTGGGCTCTAGGATACTTGGGAACCAAATTTCTCGAAAAAACGAGCGATTCTGAGCTTTTTCGGTTTGGCTTAGACTAAGCTCCATATTTGACTTCACCTTCCCTTATTTCGCTTCCTCCCCGTTTACCTTGGTCCTAGCTCTTCTTCGTCTATAGCTCTTGACAAATCAAAGCTTTTATGCATCCTCGATTCGTTTCATAGTTGAAGTGGTTTCCTAGCCAAGACGTAGTTTGTGAGTTCTTCAGTGAAACAAGGAGTTATGCAGTGAAAGATGGGCTCAAACAATGCCTTTGGGCCGGAAGACGATTCACTTATTAAAGCCGCTGCCCTTGTGTGTATCTTCTTCTCTCCCACGTGCGCATGTCATCGCTGTGCAATTCACTCGATCACCAAACTGGAAGTTTGTGTAAATTTCGTCACTGCACTAGAGTAATTTCCTTCAATCTGCAACTGGTCACATACGCCGCGCACAACCATTCACTATAGTTTCAGTAACAGAGTTTCCTGGTCCATCACTCTACTCTGGCCCAATGGCACGGAATGCTCGCCTCACTCAGTCATTATCTGGACGCCATCTTCAATCTGGGTACTCTCCATTAGCCTTCTCCGATATCTTTCCTTTGACTGCTCTTCCAGTCGACTCCTTCGCACAACCTTCATCCGGATTTAATACTGACTCCAGACACCTCTCTGAGTCCCATACTCCAAACATGTCCAGTCAACCTCAGCCGCCCTCCGAGTCTGATGAACATTCCATTAGAAATATGCGTGCCATACGCCAGAATCATCTAAGTATGCCCGACCATAGTGAATTTGTTGCTGTTGCGATATCGAGACGGAACACAACACAACTATCTAGTACGATGCAGTTTGAGACCCGCTCGCCGCCATACCCACTGTATGACGAGGATGCTGGCATTCAGACAACAAATATTGTCCACAATGCCCACGATATATATTTCCGTCAGCCAGCAGATGGCCATCTTCGACAGCGCCATCCACTACCAATATCGCCAGTCAAAGTATACGACATCGATCAAGATCTCCTAGCAATCGAGCCAGGCTCATATCGAGAAATGGATCAGCTTGGAAAGTCTATTGAAGCTCCTGGAAATTCCCATCCTGGTAAGATGGATACGAATGCAGATACACCCACGCGTCCTTCCACCGAGTCTCCGCCTGAGCCGTCATTCTCATATCACACCAGCCGCGTACAATCCATCGACAGTGACATGTACCAGCCAGGCCTAGGCGGTCTACAAAAGATTTCGAACCTCCAATGCAAAGCTTCGAAGTGCACCAAATTGAAAAACGCGATGAACAGGCTAAATCCCTTCAAGCACCAGCGACGTTTTAGGAATGCGACAAAGCGATAGGATGAGTACAGCCCTTTGTTCGCACCGTTTCAGGCCAGCTACCAACCAGAGATGCTGCATGAGTTGGTCGCCGGCAACAACAGAGTCTACATATCCGGAAGCCTTGGAAGTGCGCACTTGGGGTCAACTCCATTGCATGAGCGTGGAGACGGTGGACTTGAGAGTCAGGTTTTCCTTTACTCCTCTTAGTACAAGCACCCGAAAGTTAGCTATTGCGTTCACGAAAAGCATTTCCTTCCCTTCTTCGAACCCATGCTCCAGCACTATCTCTTTGTGAAGAACAAAAGAATCCGTAGTTGCAACCTTTTCCCATCAACCAAACAATAGCTCCAAGCACGTCAGATCCCTCCCCCTCCCAAAAACAATCGCAGAATCCCTAACGTGCATCCCTTCGTGACGGAATAACCGCCGTAACGGACAAAATTATAGGTACTTTTACTTTGTAATCATATTATACCCTATAACTATTATAAAGATTATTCACCCTACCTAGATATATACTAGGGTTAGTTCCAAGTCGATATATGCCTACTAATATAAAAATTATAATGATATAGATACCTTCTCTTTAGAAATACGAGGACACCTGCTTTATCTTGATAATGCGCCCTATAAGTTATATAACTACCGCTATTACTTCTATCGATCGCAACGTATCTATCGCTTATATATACGTGTAGGTATTCGATAGAATCGTCTAGACCTACTCACTAGTGGTGGGGACTGGTCGGTGAACTGATTTGTGCGTAATCGCCACACGACCTGGTACCTCTGTATCTAATAACGTAATTAGTTTACGAGGGAGTGAACCCACTACCGGTGCCGCCCAACCGAGTAGGAGTAAATCAATCAATCAATCATACCGATGCCGTCCGACAATGTCCCAACCTCTGCATATGCACAGAAGCGCTGTGAGCACCAAACGCAAGCCAGAGAAAACTAAGCAAACTGCCATACTGCCTTCCACCAACCAGAGGAGCATCGACGGGCCCAAACGGCGCTCTACTAGGGTGTGAGATGATGCGAGCGCTTGAGCCGGGTACTATCTTGCGGGGTGCGAGCTAGCAGCGGCTCCATTACCTAGTTGTTAGAAGCACAGTTCGATGCCACTGCACTACAACAACCAAAAGGTAAGAATACGCAACGCTGACTAAGTCGTCCTCACTAAGGTCGGACAAGGGGTAGGAGATCCAAAGCCCTGACACTAGTGACAATGTGCTGCACACCTGCAGGTAAATACCTACAAGCGGAGACGATCGCTGCAGCCCGTTTCAACACGCTTATCACATGACAGTTGGCCCCCTTGAGCGGCTGTAATCTCTGGTACCTCTCTTTTGACTGCCCGGACTGCCTCGCCGCTGAGGCTGCTTGTTTACCTTTGTACTTGGCCAGCGAGTTATACGCTGCACAGCCTGCCCAGCGCACTCGGCTAGTAACAGTAGTACTACTACTACTAGCTATTAGTTGCCAAAGATGGCCAACTCTGTATCTAGCGACGCTCCAACCTCGGCGTTACCCTCACCGGCCGCCTTAGAACAGCCTTGCCACCATATGCTGTTCGCCCCGGAAGAGCCATCGTAGACGCGCGACGTATCTGGCATTGGCAGCAGTGGTGGTTGACGTGCTCCATCCTGATTGGACTGCCAAAGTTAGTCTAGTGCGGGGCGCGAGCTTGTGCGCGTACCCCCCTCTTACATGCGCTCTTACGAACGGCCTGTCTTGCGCTCGCGATATGGAGAAGCTGACTACACTACTAGTGTTTAGTATGGTACGGAGGGTATAATTTTGAAGTAGGTGCTGTGAGAGGGTTGAAGATCTTTGGAGTAGTAGAACCCGTCTAATTTGATAGCTATGAGAAAGTACAAGCAAGCTATAAGAATACTCTCTATTTGAATACTTCACTGAAATGCCTCTAGTTCCCGAATCATCTCAGCCATGGAGCCTATAGCTCCGCTCCAGCAATTTTCCATTAAATTACAAAGAGGAAGATGTGTCACATCGGGATATTCTCCATTAGCATATAGCTCTTTGACTCGAATGGACCTGTCTTCGAATGTTATTTGCTCATAGTGTGGTGGCTTCCCTGTGACAACCTCATACACAGCACAGCCAAAAGCGAACCTATCGGTTTGTTTACTCACCCCGGACGTGAGTGGGCCATTGCTGAACCATTCGTAACAAGAACGTAAATCTTTCCCATCAACACTGCAGCCTTCAAAGTCAATCAACCTTACATGTTGCTCTGCTGTCAGGATCCAGTTGTGACATCCAACATCGGCGTGAATAATGTTCAGACTGTGTAAATATAAATACCCTTCAGCTGCGTCTTTCAACCACTTAACTTTGATTTGTATCGGTATCTCTTATGCAGGGTGGCCTTCGAGTATCTTTCGAAGCGACGTGCCTCGCTCAAGAATCAGAGAGCCATCCTCCCGTACTTCCAGCAATTTAGCGATATAAGGGTGTGCGCCGAGCCGCCCATACACTTCACACTCTGACCTGCGTGCCTCATCTTCATGAAACTCTTTTCGAGCGCTTTTAGCGTCTATGCCATAAACCACTCCTGATCCTCCAGCGGCAAGATACCCTCTCGTATCCAGTGGCTTAATTTCAAAACAGGCTTCACGGGGAGTTCACAGCGTTTTCGGAAATTTGATAAAACATGATTCGAGAGATGAAAAAATGGGGTGACGGGGTTTCGTAGCGCAAGGTTCTGGGTTGGGCGGGACGTTTGGTATATGGTGATAGCTCCTTGACGAAGGACGAAACCAGTGGCGCGGAAAATAGTAAAGCCGGCGCAAATCAACGGTAGCGTTCACTTCAGCCATAGACACTCTTGGTTATCGCTTTTGATTTTGCATAAAATTGCTTAACTATTCATAGATGGTTAACTAATAAGTTCTGTCTCCTTGGTTGGCAATACCGGCCAGCGCGGCAACGCGCATGAATTGGCTCCACTTGGCAGCCATGGTTCCGTAGCCTATTAGCACAGTGGGAAGGGTTTCCGCCTTAAGATACTATAGTATTATAACTGTGTCGCACGCGAAGGCGCGATGCAATTGATCTGTATTATTCTCGATATCTACCATCTTCATTCATATGTGGTGTATAGCCATTGCTTTTTCTTGTTGAGACTGTAAGGGGCTGCACTCCGAGGAGCAATCGCGAGGTATACAAGAGGTTGTATTCGATAAGGAGCCGTCTACTCTGCTTACGCCCTGTTTATCTACTTGTCGGAGAAAGGGTATGCCGGAGTATCTGAGCGCTGCTCAGTCGGAACGTAGTTCAGATAGTGCGCGCGCAGCTTAACCCGAGATTCCATCGAGGAGCTATTGAAAGGGCGTTCAGCCCGTTACAGAGGTAGTTCATCCTTGTTGCTGTTACAGTGGCTTGTTGGTTCGGCTCAGCTGAAGTTATATGCTTCTGCAGCCAAGCGGACTCATCACCACCACCACCACCACCACTAAGCCCATCCACTCGCAAAAGCCATAGACACATCCCATCCGCACCCTCGAGGCAAACAAGAACCATGCCCTTTGGCCCCTTCACCCTGCAATGGCGGCCCCCCACGCCCAACCCTCCCACCCCTGCTCCCCTCCCCTCAGGTCTAACCCGCACCTACATCCCCACCCCCTCCGGGCCGCTAGAACTCCTCTCCGCCCTGCCCTCGGCCGAGGCATCGACTTCCACCTCCCTCCCCCCTTTGTTCTTCGCCCACGGCGGCTACGGCTGCGCCTCCGTCTGGATCCCTTATATGCAATTCTTCAGCGCACGCGGCTACCCGTGTTATGCGATTAGCTACCGGGGGCACGGCGGCAGCTGGTACCCGGGGTTCCTGGGCTTGTATTTTACGAGTCGGGGGAAGATGGCGGAGGACCTTGTTGCTGGGATTGAGGCGGTGGAGGAGATGGAGGGGAGGAGGAGGGGG